>JAUJYU010000621.1:0-12047 GCA_033995675.1 Nothrus silvestris
CTTAATCAAAAAGTGGTCAGGCTATATGTATGGGTAGCCTATGACCCGAAAAAAGTGGTCAGGCTTAAGCCTAATAGGCTCCGCCGCCCTTGCCAATGTGTATAATATATGAAAATAAGAATAGCCAATGAATTCTATCAAATGATGGTCTATTTGCTAAAAAATTCTAACAATGAGATAATGCGCGAGCCGTTCGAACTTAGGGCAAACTCTATTTCGCATCCCGTTATTTAATTAGAATATTATTAATAATATTAATAATAAATAAATCAACATTTATTCTAATAAATATTTTTAAATAATAATTTTAAAAAAGTTTATAACTTTTTTCGCAACATTTTCTATGTATTGATATTACAAATAAAAGTATGCTTAAAGGTGGCTTTTTATTAAAGACATATGGCATTACTCTATTTCATCCAAACCTAAGTGTGCGCTACCGCGCGCGAGTCATCTAACCTACCCTTACTTAACTTAACATTTTAATAGTGGTAGTTATAACAACCAGTTTGTTTGTATATAACCTCAAGCTATAGGTTTGGATGAAATAGAGTAATGCCAAGACAGATTTTATATACAGAGGTATGAATTGTCGGGGTTTTTGGTGAGATACGCTCAATTATCAACATAAACATATATTTACATAAACATATATTTTTAACTCAAGTTTTCGACAGATGGCGTAGGAGAAAGTATCCAGATTTAGGCGGCTTGGAACTAGGAACTCTAAGCACAGTTTAGCAAGTTCTGGAAAGTTCCCTACTCATGGGCATAGAGGAAGATATTTTAAAACAATAAAAGCCCATCAAATAAGCTTAGATTAATTAGAAACATTTATATTTTAACATAAATAACAGTTTTATATGAGATTTTCAATTGGTGGCGCTACTGTCCATTTTACGCTTTGGTGTGATTCATGTTTTCCAGCTGTAAAATTAAGCGTAAATTACACCTAAAATATGTAATTTGACACCATTAACAACACATTCTATGTGTTGAGACGTAATATCAATATATTGTTATATTTTATACATAAATCACGTCAAATATAACAAACCCTTTAATAAGATTTGCATTTCTTATGCCACAAAATAGTAAAGTTTGACAAACGATTTGAGACGTAATTTATTACTAGAAAATCTCAAATAAGTAAATGTTTGTTTAGAATGACTCTCAATATTGTCAGTCATCACAATCACAACAATCATAAGACACACCAAAATGATATACACTTTAATGACTGATCTAAATGTTTGTAAACTTCATTTGGATTACAAACTCTTTGATTAATTGCTTTATTACACATTATTTAATAATAACTTTTATTAATTTGACATTAGTTTTGATTACAATTTTAGTTATATTTTTAATAATGGATTTATATTCGATTGCCATCAATAGTGCGCCTAATTGTGAGACCATTTCATTCATTTCTAATTAATTCATATTATTATTCATTTATTTTAAAATTTATTTTCAGTTTATTATAATATCTCTTCATATGATTGCGAAATATCTAGTGATTTAAGCGATGATTTCATACCATCTGAAGAACCCGTTTGGATATTAGGCGTGAAATACAGTTCATTACATGGTTTGCAAATTGAATTGTTATTCACTTTAGATTTTATATAAAATAAATGTCATTTCAAACACTTTGTGAGGACTCAATACCAAAGTGACCCTCACTTTCAAATTCATTTAATTACAAATTGAGCCAAATATCTATATTTGTTAATATTTTATTATATTTTCCATTCAGAACTCGAAGAACTTAGAAGTGATATAAAGTCCAGAATTTGGATCACTTATAGGCGAAACTTTGCTGCGATCGGAGGCCCGTCTGGGCCCACATCTGACACGGGATGGGGCTGTATGTTGAGGTGCGGACAAATGGCTTTGGCTCAGGCCTTGTGTATCAGACATTTGACTCGTGAGTGGCGTTGGACTCACAACGACACCATTCAGAGCAATCTTCAATACAGGGAAGTATTGAAGTTATTTCAAGACAAGAAGAACACCATTTATTCCATACACCAAATCGCTCTAATGGGGGTCTCAGAGGGCAAACCTGTGGGCAATTGGTTCGGACCAAATACTGTCGCACAAGTCTTAAAGTATTGTTCACTTTATTATTATTGAACACTCTTTACATGAAATGTTTTGATTATTATATTATTATATTATATATTATTATTATTTCATTGATAGAAAACTTTCTGTCTTTGACAAATGGAATAATATTGTAATTCATGTGGCGATGGATAACATGGTTATCATTAATGACATCAGTGAGTGATGTTCTCAATCAAAATCTCAAATTTTTCTTAAATTATATTTAATTATTAGAAAACTTATGCAAATCTACTGAAGAGAAAGCATCCAATGCTGAAGAAGACGATGAAAAAGCTAATACAATATGGAAACCTTTATTACTCTTTATTCCTCTTCGATTAGGATTATCTGAAATAAATCCAATATATTTTAAATCACTTAAAAAAACGTTTGGTTTTAAACAATCATTGGGTATAATCGGCGGTCGACCTAATCATGCGCTATACTTCATAGGCATTGTAGGCAATGAATTAGTCTATTTAGACCCTCACACCACTCAACCCACTCTAGACCTCGACCTCACCGATGCGGACGACACCAGCTATCACTGCGAACGCGCCTCAAGAATGGACATCAGTTCTCTCGACCCTTCAATTGCTTTATGCTTTTATTGCGAAACTGAAGCAGACTTTGACAGTTGGGCTAATTTGACGCTAAAGTTACTTATTTTAGGTGAAAAACAATCATTGTTTGAATTAACTAAAGAAAGACCTCCTCATTGGCCTCAATTTGAAGAACAGTTTGACAGCAATTTGTCCACCACTTCTAACTCTATTAACTCTGTCAGTAGTGAAACATTTACAGTACTCGAAGACCACAAAACTGATTCGGACGATGAGTTCGAGTTATTGGGATAACTATAACAACACTAAGTTATAATTAGAATGACTCAACTTTTTTAATAATTAATATCTAAATCAGGATTTATATAAATAAATTTTTGTAATGTATATTAAAATATATAAAATTAATTTATTGATATTTTGTTAAATTCATTACTGTATACATTGAATATTGTACTTATGTGTGCCATCAAAAGTCAGATAATGGATAAACCATTTCTGGAATCTGTAATTTAAATTGATTGCAATTTTTAGCAAAAATCACCGTTTCATTGACTCTTTTATCGGTGAAATATATATTAATTGAGACTGTTTTTTATTGAACTCCATTTTACTAAAATATTTTCAAACTTTTCATACATTAAAGAAATATAGATATAATAGTTATGAGAGAATTGTACACAAGTATAAAAGATTATTAATTGAATCGTTAATTATATTTTTGAATTATTTTAACAAAATTAATGAATAATAAGTTAGAAGAATAGTTGCTTTTAATAAAAGTGTAAAACTTTCATAAAATTATGAATTGGGATAAATTGAATCTGTTCTTCGCATTTTGTTTTTTGATCACATGTTTTCACTTTAAATTTTTTTATAACTTGTTTTAAAAATTTATAAATTTTAGACAATTTTAGAAAATAAATTAAATAAACTGCAGAACTATATCTACTATATATCCATATATATTGCAATTTACTTATTGAATAAAACTTAATTAAGTTCATTAAATGAAATGTTAGATATTCTATTGCTTTCTACGTTGTGCTGCTTTTCTTTTATGCATATATTCATTACGATTAAAACTATTGTAAGCTCTGTTGGTATTTTCAGTCGTAATCTTTAAAATATCTTCAAGACTTGGGGACTCCGTTTGTTTTCTATACTCTACTCTCGAATCAATAACGTCATCGATATCTTTGAACTCTTTTTCGAGTTCGGTCTCGTCGTCCGCATTGTCGCCATTGTCTTCATAGTCATGTGCTTTTGCTGTAAGAATACTCAGTCCTGTTGTGGTTGTCGTTGTCAACCATTTATCAGGAAATACATTATCCATTTGTAAATGAATACTTTGAGTGTAAGCTTTAGGCTCATAGACACAAACTGTATAAACGCCACCTTTGCTTTCCTCTACATTCTCCACTTGAGCGCATCCAATATTGAGCGTAGACTTCCAGACCAGTTGTGCGAAGTGTCTAATTGTTCCATTAGATGAATGCTTCGAAGTCCAATCATAATTCCGTATTTCTTCATACCATTTATTGATTGGTATTTTGCAACTAATATTACTAGAATTGGTTGCATTTGCAGATTTACCCCAATGTATGTTTTCACCGAATTTGGGGGAACGGATGTGACGAAAAAATCGAAATCCCTTTTGTGCCATTTCTATTGCACGTCTTCTGGAATATTGAAAAATCTGTTGTAAAAAATATTAGTATTAAGCGTTTGAAATTTTGATCTTTAATAACTAAAGTCATATAACTTCGTCATTGATAGACAATTGAGAGACGCCATGATTTCTTCTAATCCTATTGTGTTCATCAATACATTCCTGAAGCCATTTGCCATTTGTTAGTTCTTTGATTTGGAACTTACGCGCAATTAATATATTATCACAGCTTTCAACTGATATGACGTTGTCTTTGAAGCTTTTGATGACATTTCCTAATGGATAGTAATTGCAAACAGTAAATACCCCTCCCAAAGCCCCCAACCCCCTGACTGCCGCGCAGCCCACTTTTTGTGTTGAATTCCAAATAAGTTGAGTGAAATGTCGAGATTTGTTGCCCCCAATCCTTTTCCAATTGTAAAGCCGTCTCTGACTATACCAGAACTCAACTATTATTTTGCACGAAAGTCCTCTCGAATTGTTGTGTTGATCCCAATGAATGTTTTCACCAAATGGTAAATTAATAATATGTCCAAAGTTTTTGCCGTCATGTTTGGCCATTTCGATCGCTCTTCGAGTCGCAAACTTTTTTAACTAATGAAAATCAGAATAAAGATATATTACATAAACAACTTAAACAATTGGATTTACTTTTGGGCTAAATTTGAGATACGAAGAACAGTGTTTATCTCTAAGTTTGTTATGTGTTAACAAACAGTCCAATTGAAATTCATTATTAGTCAAATCTAAGAACTCAAAGTCTGCTTTGACCACAAATTCTAAAAAAGTTATTAAACTCAGTAAAAATAGTATTACTTTGATGGACATCGTATGAGACATCGACAGCGGAAGCGCTTCAAAAGCAACAATTATGAGTTATATAGTCTTTAATATAGTCTTCACTTTTTTTATAAAAATTTAATAAAACAAAAGAATGTGAGCTTAAATTTCAAAAAATTGTAATTTTAGAACTAACAGAAAGTGAGATTTGGAATATAAAAGTATTGAATTATAAATTTGATGAATAGCAAAAAGATAAGGTTATTAATAATAAAGTTTTAAAATATAAAAGTATAAAAATACCATATAATATAATACAATACAGTAGGGCAGGACTTGTAGACCCGAAACCCGGAGGACCCGTTTTAAACCCGGACCCGGACGGGTTCGGGTCGGGTCGGGTCGAGAGATACCGGGTCCGGGTCGGGTCGGGTTTTAAATTATCTTAAACGGGTCGAACGGGTTTGCAAAAAAAGTTTAAAATTGAAAGTATTTTGAAGAACAGCTAAACAACTGTTCAAACTTTTAAAGTTATAAAATAAAAAACTGTAAAATATAAGAAAATACGACAGAAATGCGTTTATTAGATATGCATTGAAATCATATTCAATGTGCTCCCAAACAACTGATCCAAACAATGTTAATACTTCACTATTTATTCGCTCTAATTTTGATTTACGTCATAAATGATTTAATGTATCTTTAATTAAAAATTGAATTTTCATTATTAAACATAATTTTAACAAAAAAATTCCGGGTTTTTAACGGGTTTGGTACCAAAATACACAACGGGTCCGGGTCGGGTCGGGTTTGCTTTTTAATAATTCGGGCGGGTCGGGTCGGGTTTAGAAAATCGCAACAAGTCCAGGGCCTAATACATACCTATTTAACTGTATTTGATTGAATAACTACCATAAGAGAAAATGAATCATTTTTATATTAAATGCTTAATTCTTTATTTAATAATTGCTTAAAATAAAAACTTTTGTATTCAAATAAACAGAGCTCTAATGAACGCAAGAACAAGACTTGAACATCCGATCACTTCAATAGTGACCAACACAGCGCCGCCGCCGGCAGTGATGATGCGAATAGTGGACAGAAGTGGTCACGACGCACAGATTGTTGGTTTAGGTGATGAACTGGTCTTAAGAATAGAGTTGAAAGACCCCAGTTCTGCGTTCGCCATATTTGCCCGAAACCTATACGCCCGCAGTTCTAATGGCGAATCTTTATTTCTCATCGACAACACCGGATGTCCAACAGATGCGGCCATTTTTCCCGCACTTCAAGTCGATTTGAGAGACAAACGATCTCTTTATTCAACATTTAAAGCTTTTCGATTTCCCTCAACAGGTGTTGTGAACTTTGAGGTTCAAATCAGGTTTTGTCAGGAAAGGTGTGAACCCGTGAAGTGCACCTCTGGTTCAGAGTCTTTCGGCAAAAGACGCAAAAGAAGTGCGAATGAAGAGACAGACGACGAAAGAGATAGCGATGAATATGTGAATGAAACTGAATCTCTCAGACAAGAGGACTCTTTGCAGCCTATTTTGATACCTAATGATGAGGCGATTCTCGCAGTTAAGAAACGGACAAAAATAGCAAATAATAAGAGTGAAAACAATATAACAAATTATGAGTCATTACCTGAAAATTTTAATGAAACGGTTATTAATAAGAATAGAAGTGCTCTAATGGAAGAAAGATTTAATTCAAGTGTAATGACTGAACCCTCTCATCGACAACCCCAATCTTATACAAACCATGGCATCGGATCAGATCAGGATAAAAATTCGGAATCACTGCTTCCGACAATAAGTTCCTTAATTCGATCAAATCTTCCGCCGTATGCACAAGAGTGGTCTTCGAATGGTAGGGATCAACAAAAAAATTATAATCAAAATTATCCAATTCACGGATATAGCCCGTCCTTTCAACCCCCTCTCGCACCTCCTCCTATATCAACTACTCATTTGCCAACATATCCCTATCCTCTGAGTCAAGAATACTATCAGCGAAACAATTGGAATCATAATCCGTATCATAATTATAATAACGCTTATAATCCAAACCCTAATCAATTCCCATATAATTACAATGTAAACCACAATCGAACCAATTATTGGCATCAATTTCCACAAGAAGTCCCTCGATTTCAATCACCAGATGTAGTAACCCCTTATGCATCAATAACTCAATTGCCATCTCATTATCTTAACCAAAATGAACAAATGTCACCACAAGCGAAACCGTCAACTTCACGCCCATCTCGCCCACCACTGCCTCCCTCTTACTTAGAATGGGGTGATTCGCGTCCTTCAAGACCTCCACCGCGACCTTCGCCTAGAAATAAGATAATCGCCACAACTGAAAGACCACAACCTCAAGAAGTACCGCTTTCATTAGCCATAATGGTAGGCGAGGAAAAGGATTCAAACATGAATGAGAATAATAATAATAATAATAATAATAATTGGAAGCCAAGTAATAAAGTTATACAAATGCGTAAGTAATTTATATTCAATAAAATGCTATTAAAATGAGTGATTTTGTTGATACAATTAATCGCAACTTTTAACAGATGAGCCTCATATTGAAGAATGTGAAGATTGCAATACAGGTTTAGCTGTGTTTTATACAGCATTGATAGTTTCACTAATACATATTGGACTGATTGCTGGCTCTTATTTCTATATGAGTAAACTCAAGACATTGCGATCTAAATTCTCTACTGAAGTATTTGATTCGGAAGAAGACGTAACTCGTATACACCATCACAATAATGGCACTCAACCTCTTAATGATAATGTCTTTTATGGAAATAGAGAGTTGGGGTTTAGGGGATCTTTACCTGGTATTAATGCTTCGTATGATTCATCACATCCATAATCAAATTTCGGGATTAATGTAAAACTAATATAAATATTTTTTTAAAAAGATACCAATGATTAATATTTTGATATATCTATTGCTTTTTTCATACATTTTGCTCTATTTATTTGTAATACATTACTATTCATCGAAATAAAATTCTAAAATAAAATTAATGTTAAATCATTTGTAACTAATCTTATAAACATAATGGTCTTATATTAGGGATCCGAAGGTCAGGGGTCATTATATCACTATTACCAGGAGCGTAGCCAGAAAATTTCTATGGGGGGAGGTTTAGATGTGTTTTGTGTCCGCAGCCCGAAGGGTGATCATGGTTGGGCACCTAAAATAATGGGGGAGGGTTCTAACCCCAAAACCACCCCCTTGGATACGCCCCTGACCATTACAAGCTGCCCTATACCCACTTTCTAATCCCTGTTCTTATATCTTATCATTTGAAGACTTAATTGAAGTCAATGTTGTAATACTGTTACGAATGTAGTGACGAAAACAATTAATCAAATTCAAAGGCCTTCAAAATTTTTTTGATTAAAATTCGTTATTTAATGCAAAGTGAAAAATAATTAAATAAATTGTTACAACTTTTATATAAAAACATATCGATTAAAAACAGATTAGATTTGGAAATTTTTGGTTTTTTCATAAAAATATAGTAGAATTACGTGGCGTTAATATAAGGTTCGCAGTGGTTAATGAGTTTGTCGACTGCACTCTTTTTTAGGCCCATCTTATCTCCTATTTCTTGAGCAGTCGGAGCGTTCTTTGGGAGGGATCGGTAGGAAAGTTGATTAGTGCCACCCATAAAGTCGGGTAATTCTTCATCAGTCACGTAATCATTGATATCTTTTTTTGAGATCAAATGAATCAATTTTTGGTGTTCTTTCGGAAGCCATGTCTGGACCAGTTTGAAGACGTATTGCAAAACCCACGGAAGTTCGTTAACCAAAACTGACTTTAAAAGTGTTGGATAATAGTCTCTAAGAGTAGAGACAATGAAAGACAATAAATCGATGTCGACATTGGTAATTCCTGCGCCATTACAGTCGAATACAATACACACTCCGTTGTTCTCATTTGCGGCATATCTGAGATCTTCTTTTTCAATGAGAGACACAATATATTTCTTCAAGAGATCAGTCCATTCACTAATTTTTTTGTTGACTCTGACCCTCAGTATTATCATTTGCGCTCCATTTAAATCCTTTCCATATGTGAAAACACCTCCGATTTGATAAAATTGTTGCGGAAACCAACTCTCGTCGAAAGACTTAATCTCAAGTGCTTTCCTCCATTTCATAGTCGAGACCATCATTTTCAGGGCTTCCGACACATCACATTTTCTGGACTCCAGATATCTGCGAACAGCAAAGTCTTTGGTTCGGATGTCTTCTATATCTTCTTCATTATATTCATCGCGATTTGTGGACATTTCAGCTATAAATCTAGTTCTCAAGTCTTGTATAAGATGTTCAGGAACTTCAATGGTTGAAGAAGGCATGGCTGATGTGCTGATTAGACTATCATTTGAAAGTAATTTCATCAATAAAAAAATTAAAATCAAGTCATATAACATTATAAAATTTTATGATAATAATAATTATAATAGGTATAATAATTATTAACTTATATTTTATTATTAATTAACATAAAATAACATTTTAATGTTAATTGTACAAGGCTATCCAATGAATAACAGAACGTTTTTTATATTCGAATATCTTTTGAAATACAGTGAAATACCCTTTATGGTGAACCTCTTTATAGTGAATCCTCTGTAGAGTTAATAAGGATTTTTGTCACAATAATAAAAAAATAATACAATTTTACCTCTTTATAGTGAAACCTCGTTATAGTCAACACTAGAGTTAGGTCTCCAGCGATTCACTGTATCGAGGTATTACTGTAGTCTGATTTTAATGATTTAAGGATTTAAAGATAAAATGAACATATGGAACAACCTATACAACACAATATGTTCGCAATACTTCTTTTCTAGCATTTGGTATAAACAGATCAAAAGATTTAAATAACTATTTCTGAGAAACACTCGCTTAAGATGACAATTTTCATATCAAATTTTATTTCAATATATATAACATCATATATGCCCTGACAATTGTTTTAGTTTAAACCGAAAATTACCTTTTATTTTATTTTCATAAAAATTTTCATATTTTATAATTACTGTTAAGTAATAAAGAGTTGAAATCAATAAAAAAAACTCAAGCGCTTAAATAAAGAGTGTCCATTATAAATTGTCTCATCATTGTTGGCAATTTGAGTTTTACATTATAAGCCGCGCGTTCTTTAAGAAAAGTGTATATCAAAGGCCGACTATATTCGGGTTTTATTAAAAGAATTGATAAATAAAGTTATCAGTTTTTGTTCTATTGGTAAATACAAACTATAATTGATTGACGGGGAAGAATAAGGGCGGATAGGATTTATTAATTGTTGGCGCTTTTCATCATTAGAAGCGCGTGAATTGTCTGAATTGCAAATGAAGACTGACTGTATTCGGGCACTAACTTTAAATATCAATGTAAATGTCCATTCATTCGGGCTTTGCTTTTCAATTGAGTCCAATAACGCGCGAGAAAGTCAACAATTAAAAAATCCTATCCGCCCTTCTTCCTCCCCGTCAATCAATTGCTATTTATTAACTCTTAAATTAATTGATGTTATGGAAGTACAGCACAGAATTTTTTAATTGTTGACTTTCTGTTCTTTGACTTAGATGTAAAGCAAAGCCCGACTGTATTGACTTTTATATTGATATTTTAAGGCAGTGCCCGAATACAGTCTGTCTTGTTTTCCAGTTCAGTCAATTCAGCGCTTTTAATAATGAAAAGCACTAACAATTAAAAAATCCTATGTGTTGTTCTTCCATAACATCAATTAATTATGTTTTAAACTTAACTTAGCTTTGATGTTATATTAAATGGGGTTAAACTTCACTACTATTGAGCTAAGAAATAGGGGCAGAAATAAGTATATTAAACATAAGGATAGAGCATGGGCGAGCTTTTTCGCCCTCGCCCATTTTTGTTATATGGTTACCATAGTAATTTGTACCTTTGGCTGTATAAAATTTGCTCATGCCCTCGCCCAAAAGTTGGGCAAATTTTTTAGGACAGGGCTAAATCTCTATCCTTAATTAAACTATGAATATTATAAGAAAATGACATAAAAGGTAAACTCTTGCCAAGTTGAAACTGGACAGTAGTTGGACTTTCTTACAAATCAAGGCTTTTAGTCATAGAAAAAACGTATAATAAAAGTCTTGATTTGTACGAAAGTCCAACTACTGTCCAGTTTCAACTTGTCAAGAGTTTACCAAAATACATTGGAATTTAAAAACATTCTTAAATTACATAATTAATAATGAATTAATTTCTCCCGAACTCGGTCCAAGTCGACCTGGCACCTGTAAGCTTTCGTACTCATGGCGAGCGATTAGAGCGTACTAATGGCATCTTCTATGAGATAATCATAATTATTATCAATTTTTGATTAAATATAATTAATAATTGCATTGATTTTGATTATTATTATTATGAGATAAGCACTTAAATAAACACTTAAGCAATAAACAATAAACAAATAAACACTTATTTAGCTCACACGTCAGTTTGATTAGCTATTCTCAAATTGTTAAAGCTAATTACGACTGTACTTTGTAATGCACCTAAAGATGATTCATTTTGAACTGAGTTATAAAAGTTTGGGGATTTATACAAGTCTAACACCTTTGCCTATTTTATATTTTTTTCTGAGGCAACAGATAAGTAGCCATTAATATAAGCGATATATTGGCTACACCTCGTTTAACCGAAACTCATGAAACCGAGCCCCCTCTTCTATGAGGTTGTACAAAGAATCCTATTACTAGGCCCCGCTTCGCTCGGAAACAAAACGCAATGATTCCTCTGTTTATATTTTGAGAATACGAAATAAAATTGTAGTGTAAATAATTTGCTAAAATGTTTAGAATTGTAGTCATTTATTTCTGAGTCTGAAAC
>JAUJYU010000622.1:0-12038 GCA_033995675.1 Nothrus silvestris
TGGTGTAAAAGTCGTGACAATATTAAAAATGCGGTTATTAAATAACTAAGGTTACCCCCAACAGTTTTTATACTTCTGGCGTACCACTTAAAAAAGTCCGCGTACCACAGTTTGGGAACCGCTGCTCTAGATGAAAGACCTATATATCTTTGATCAACTCGTCATAAGGATTCAAAATAATTGTTCTATTTTTAGCTAAATTGAGACCATTGCTTTACACTTACCGTCAAATTTTATTACCAAAAAATGTCCAATGTCGCTGCTCTGTTAATGACTAAAAATTTAATGTTGTACTATAATAATCAATTGCTTGGAATCGGAAATTACATTTTAAATTTTTCTACATATTGAAGGGCCAATAATAATAAAATGTATTGATTGCATGTATTAAAACTAATTATTTCATTTCCGATTCCAAGCAATTGATTATACTGTAATAGTACTAAAATTTAAATATTTACTAAAGAAGAAATTACCGAATGAAAACTATTTTTGAAAATTACTTGTATTACTTAATGTTATAACAATAATGGAACTGTGCTATAATGCAGTTTTTGCTATAATATATAATAAGATGAGATCAGAAAACTGGTTTTGGATAAAAATGAGACATTTTTATAGACTTTCATTTCATTAGTAAAAGTTTGATAAAAGATATTAAAGTTTGCACTTTTAAGCAACTTTGTCAAAAAAAATCACTCCGTTATAAATTAAGGATTGAAATGAGAATATTATCACTTTTTTAATCCAGAATACAGGCAAGAATGGATCTCTTCCGTGAGACAAGAGGGTCATTGGCAACCTTGCTTATAAACAATTTGATGTGTATTTGAATTATCTATGGTTTTGATATATCATATAAAACAACTATCTTGAAGCGCGTGTTTCTCAATAATAATTATTTAAACTTTTTAATGTGTTTATACCAAATAGTAGGAAAATATTCTAATGTATTACGATTATGTACAATACAAAGAAGTTAAGTTCTACTGTATATATTGTTGTTTATTGTTATCTATGCTTTTATTGCAATCGATACGTTAATCTTTCACAGGAAATCATTTCTTCAAGTCTTTATCATTTATCAAATCAATTCCAACATTTTTTGACAAATTAATGTTCGACTAAAGCAGATCTCTCTATCCTTTTATGCATAGCATCTTTTTTACGTTCTTCAAGTCTTTTATCGAAATAAAGTTTTGTGTCTCCGACTTAACTATTATAATGTTTAGTAGTGATGAACGAAACGAGATATAAATATTTAAAAATACAAGAGAATAGAACTATTTTAAACTTTTTTTTATTAGTCACATTAATTGGTTTTTGAAGATTAAATTTTATTTAGAATTTTAAACTTTAAAAACTAACTGAATTGACATCTGTTTGTTTGAGACATATTTACTTGAACTCAAATCTGATCTGTGATCTGAGTGTGGGCTAACTTTGCTAAGTCAAACTCATCCGCTTTAATAATTTAGTTGGTCTTTGATATGTACAGTCGCGGGATTTGAAGCATGTTCAATGCATAATATATATATATATATCGAAGATAAGACTTAATCTCTTTTGATAAAGTCTTTATCAAAATTTGAATCTCAAATGAGTTATAAATACATTCATAAGTCATTTCAGATCCTTTATTTAAAAAAATTTATAACTCATTTCAGATTCAAATTTTGAAAAAGACTTTATCAAAAAGATTAAGTCTTATAAAAGATATATATATATATATCTATAAGTATCTATATATTAATATATGTTAATATATATATATATATATATTACAAGTTCAACATGCTTCAAATCCCGCGACTGTACGACGCATTAATATGTCTACAATATGTTAAAATAAGGAGAAGTGTTAGCAGTGAAAAACCTAACTCTATCTAAACTTGTGTTATTTATTAAGTGCATTAACTAACCAGACTTAACCATCATCGCTTAACAATTAATAGATAAATTTTTGAAATGAATATCATTTTATATAATTGATATTAAGCATATACGTCTCTAATCATTTTATGTGTCATATAATTTAAAGGCTAATCAATAATTTTTTAATAAATTTGCTAAAATATTTATTTTTATGCAAAATAATGCATTTTTTACATTATTTAAAGCGAAGTATAACGCAAAGCAACTCAATCTCTAATGTATTGAAGACTAGACTTATTCGACTGACGCTAAAGCTCAGAAATTTCGATCCTAGGTTTAAGTGATGGATAATATTTCATTAATGTAACTGATATTCAAAATTGAAAATTTCTGATTATATAAAATCAACTTTTAATGAGTTAAATATATTTTGAAAGTATAGAAAACATAGACTTTATCACTGAAATCTAATTAAGTCTAAAATGTAAAATAATAGCATTTTTAAAAAAATCAAATAATGGGATACAATATAAACTACATATATTAGACAAACTTCCTATAGTTTAGTCGAACTCAAAAAATGACTGCATTTAATTTTCTCATATGTAATAAACATGAAGACTATGAATATTATTTGCACCTATTATTATTCATAAAATGATTCATCTTTAATGAATGCAGTTAGCAGGTTCTCAACGTTTATTTGCTGACGTTTGACTCATATAAGGATAATTGTACTTAACATTGTATAATATGTAATAAATTTTGTAACAATATTTTGTAACAATATTTTGATGTACAGACAACTGTTCAACCACAACAGGCAAATGAAAAGTAACTGATGGTTATAGCGCTCACAATTTCTAGACTCTACTGCTCCCAAATTGAATCCCTTACAGAATGTCTAATTAGGTGTCTTTTATTATTTAATTTGAATAACTTATGAATAACTGGGGAATAATTGTGGGGAAAATGGTGTGCACTATAAATATCTGAAAACTTTTGTTAAACAAAATTAAACTGGCATTAAGATTTCACAGAATTGATCAGTGCTTTAATTTAGGTATAATTTAATATTACTTTTAGAATTATAACTCACTCTTTTATATTGAAATAATAACAACTTATGAGAATAATTACGCTTACATTTTAAGAACAAAAGCGAATTCTCATAATTACACGTCTAATAATAATAGGTTTGTAAAAGTATCAAAACTTCACAAGCTTATAACCTATTAATGCATTTTGAATGGGAAGGTAATTATGTGATTACAGAAGAATTTTATTTTACATCTTTTGATTACCATTTATTACTTAATATTTAGTTAATATAATATTTGTCTCTAAAAACGGGCTAAAATGTTAAGATGTGATAAAAAACTACTGCACTTTTGAATTCAATTTAGGCTAACATCAAGTTTAGTGAATATTACACCCACTTTCATATAACTTAGTTTCATTCATTAATATTCCTATCTATGTCTCCCTCTTTTTGGCTCATTGAAGACAATCCCAAACCTAAAAAGAGTTCAATGTATCTACATTTGAAAGCGTTTATAAGCTTAACTTATATACCGTTAACCAATTCATATTATGGCACTCTAGAAATCATATTTAGTGTTAATTGATTAATAACTTATAGGAATGATTTGAATTGATTTGATTGTTGAGTAGAGTAGAATGGTTAGAATGGTCACAATGGTCACAATGGTCACAATGGTCACAACGGTGCCCACTTATCACTACCTGCCTTTGTTCTCATTCAGTTTTACATTCAGTAATAAAACTGTTTTAAAACATGTTTAATACAAACGCATTAAAGATAGGAAAATCGTGATCCGGAAGAAATTTCGAAGGAAGAGGGGGCACATTTTCTGGGGGCAAAAAGGGGGCCAAAAGGTGTGGAAATGATAGGGGAAATGGTTGGGCTCCAACTGACGAGTGAGTGTGTCTCACAATAAACTTACTTTACTATGTAGTGAATTGAAGCTTTTGTGTGTAGATTTAGTTGTAGTGTTTTATAGCTATATAGCGTTACAACTGCACCATTGCATCAATTGTGAGCAGTGAATGTATGCAATGTTAGGCTTAAGCATAGCATAGCATAGCAGTGTATGGTATAGTGTATGGTATAGTAATGGTATAGTAATGGTATAGTAATGGTATAGTGTATGGCATAGTATATGTATAGTGTATGGCATAGTATATGGTATAGTGTATGGCATAGTGTATGCATATGTGCATAAAGATAGTGTGCAATAGCTATGGCTATGGCTATAGTGTATGACTTTCTGTGAAACCAACACAAACATTAAGCGTAAAAGCCTTTACGATAAAACGTTATGCTTTTCAGTTATGAATAATGGCTGCGCTTGGCTTTAGTTTTAATAATTGTTTTAATATTAATAATCTTTATAATGACTACAAAAATGGAAAATTTAGATAATCTGATGGATAATAATGACTCAGATGTGAGGGTTGAACAACAGTTAAGGATTAAAATCGGTAAGACTTCAATGGATTCAATTGTTTTCATATCAATCACTATTTGATTAATCAGTTTTTGTCTAAATATGAATGAAATGCTTTTTACTACTGTTTTATAATTTGAGATAAAGTTTTATGTTTTCATATTATTTAAATCTATTTATAGTTTAACTTATCATTCAATATATTATAATAAATATTTATTCGTTGTATTCATATTTCATTCAATAATACAGTAATTAATGAGTGATTAATAATTTAAGTTAAATACAAAATAGTATTTCATGAATATATATGAATATAAAGTGTATCAATAGTTTTGATGAGTTTATTAACATTAACTCAATGTTAACTCAATCTTAACGTAGAAAATGGTATAATGTATTGCAATTTGAAGTGACATAAGATTAGATGAGATAACACTTAATCTAACCATACATTAAAGATGATTATATTAAAGGACATAAAGATAATGATAATTGACTTTCAGGTGAAGCCAAGAATTTGCAGCCAAGAAATGGATCAAATGGGATGAGAGACTGCTATTGTGTGATTAGCCTCGATAGGGAAGAGATATATCGCACATGTAATACCATTGAGAAGACACTCAAGTGAGGCGCTTATCATTTTGATTACAACTCTGACTTCACTTAAGTCTCTTTACAAACTATTTATTTTGTGTCCATTTCTCTATTGTATATCATTTGACACTTAGTTATAGTAATAATAAGTTTTAGTAATAATAGTAATAATAAGTTATGTAATAATCAAACCAAATAATTATCAACTCTATTAACACTGACCTCATTAACAGTAAACGCAATTATAATAACGATGTCCTCATTCTTTACTCATTCATTTATTATTTATTCCATTCTTAATGAAGTCCATTCTTCGGTGAAGAGTTCCAGTTCGAGATTCCTCGACGGTTTCGCAATTTAGCCATTTATGTATACGATAGGGAAAGATCTGTCAATAACAAAGATAAAGTGATTGGAAAGGTTGCCATCAAAAGAGATGAATTGTCGAAATATCACAACAAGGAGTCGTGGTTTCCCATAATACCCGTTGACGCGGACTCTGAAGTTCAGGGAAAGATTCATTTAGACATCAAACTAGACCAGTGTTTCAAACCCGGTGCTCACCACTCGCCAAAAGCGGCCGTTCGGTAACTATTATATTAGTTATTATTATATTATATTAGTTTTGAATGAGAGTTATTTAGTCTAATCACTTGTTATCATTGAATTGAACCAAAAGAGTGATCGACTGCAACGACTTGGGAGTGATAAACGGTTGTTGCGACCCATACGTGGTTGTGTCCCTATATAACGGACCCATAAGGACCGAAACCAAAAGAACCAAAATTAAAAAGAAGACCGTCAACCCGCGTTATGACGAAATTTTTTATTTTGATGTAAGTCATACTCTTTTGCTTTAATTATATTCAAACCAATCTTGAATTTTAATTCCAAACAACGTATGAAATGCTAATTAGGCAACCATTCAATGTTGACTTATGTTAACTTATGTTAATTTTCTTATAGATTCCTATTAGAGGCCAAAATCATGACAGGAATTCTGTTAAAAGTTTCAATAATGTAAATAACAGTAACAACAATAGTCTTGAATTGAGGTGAGAATTATTAGTTTATTTAATTGAATTAATTATTTTAATTAAGTTTTATGCAAATTTGTTAAGCCTTTAATTAACTTATTATAGAATATCAGCCATGCATGACGGGAGTGGTATGTTTGGAAGTGCTTTTCTCGGAGAAGTTAAGATACCATTAAATGATATCGATCTCATCAGTGGACACAATGCCTGGTAAAACACCAATCAGTCATTCATACATTCTATTAATAACTGCTTTTATGAGCTATTATTTAATCTAAATCTAAATAAAGGTATTTATTGCAACCGCGAGACACGGGTCGAAGTGATGATAGAACGGGATTGGGTTCACTCCGATTGAAAATCCACTACACATCTGATTATGTCTTTTCTAGTCGTTTCTACGATCCTCTCAGAAAATTAATACTTATGTCAACTGAAGTTAAAGTAAATTAATATTTAATTAGACTGTATTAACAGCTATTGGACATTTATTTTGACAGCTATTGAACCTTTGTTTTGTATTCTGACAGCCAATAACGTCAAGCACTGCCTATTTATTGGGAGAGCTCGCGTCCAACAAAGTGGATGCGGCCCAACCTCTGGTCAAAATATTTATGCATTACGGAAAGATCATACCATTGATTAAGGTTTTGGCTGAAGCAGAAATATCTAAAGTCACGTAAGTTTACACTCAAAGCTTACATTTAAAGCCAATCTGGTGTTCAAATGATAAATGTTAGATCAGTTTTTTTAGATGCTATAAATAATGAATTGTAATTTTTATAGACAGTCGTATTTGTTTCCTGTGTCTAAATTACTAAATCATAATAAGGTTAAAGCTTTCTATACTATCCAATAAATCCATTTATTGCACTAAATATCAAGTTTTCAATATATCGCACAAATAATGCATTCAAATACATTTTCTTGAATTTCCTATTTATATAATTTTTGCTTTTAATTTATTAAAATATAGATTAAATATTAGCGAATCCAGCATTCAATTAAAGATATTATCAAAATTATGCTCGCAATTGCTGAATATTATATCAAAAAGTTATTCATTATTTTAAGCTAAACATATTCCTATCTCATGAATCAGTTCTCAACTTATTATTAGACTCTAATAATACTCTAATTATTATACTCTATAAAGTAAAAGGGCTTCAGATAAATAGATTAGTCAACAATATTGTTAGCTAATTAAGTGAAATTATTAATAATAATAATAATGATTCCATGAATATTAAACAAATTCTCTGATATTATTAACCACTTCTGTGCTTATCTGTGAAATGCAACTTATTCGTAATCGAGAAGATTTTGAAAGATTTATTCTATAGTTCTATTAATAAAATATTCTCCTAAATTACACGCATGTAATATTAAATTATATATTATAGAAGTTATATCTCATACCTCGTATTATATTAATTCAATTAAAAGAGTATCAATTATTTCGCCAAAACAATAACAATGAAAACAATAGTTCTTAATTATTTGAGATGATTATATAATTATAAGTATTTCTGTGCTTTTCATGCAATTTGTATTCATTAAAAAAGATTTGCGGAAATACTTTCCCATCTATTAAAAAGAATTATATGTTTATTCCTTGATTCGAAGTAAAGATATGTTGAAGTATTCATTATTCAAATAATAATCATAAAAAACTTCAACATTTACAATGAATACAGTGTTTAGAGATAAGAGTTATTAATAGAAAATAAGCCTTTAGTTCTTTATTTGGTTATAATTTTTGCACAAAATGATAGCTCGAATTGAATTGAAATATAGTTGAAGATATGCTTTACAAAAATAGATATTAAAGTAAATAAATTGAATTATTTACTTATATGTGATATTTTTTTAGTGACGTCAATACTATATTTCGAGGAAATACACTCGTCTCTAAATGTATGGATGAGTTGATGAAAATAGTTGGGATACGTTATCTTCACGAAACACTTCGAAGCACAATAGAACAGGTATCACATCATTCATTCAAACCTTGCATTTCACGTATCATTGTATGACTGCAGGTGTTGACAGAGCACAAGACATGTGAAATAGATCCGACCCGTTTAAAAGATGGTGAATCCTTGTCGGCAAATATGGCTAATCTCAAGACTTATATATCGAGTGCCTTTCGTTCAATAACATCTTCAGCCTTGAGATGTCCGCTATTGATGTGTGAAATCTTTGCAGTTCTCAAAGATCTGGCCATTAAGTACTTCCCAGATAGTCGTGAAGTGTGTTATTACGTAATATCAGGCTTTGTGTTCCTGCGCTTCTTCGCTCCGGCCATTCTTAATCCTAAATTATTTGAAATTACTGATCAGCAAATTGTAAGCGCAATAAATATATCAATTATAATATATAAATATATTCAATTTTTTCTATTCATTAATCAATTTTGCCAATTAAAGGACCCACAAATCAATCGAACATTAACTTTGATATCAAAGACAATACAAAGTATCGGAAACCTCGTTAGCTCTAAATGCGTGAGTAGAATATCACGAAAAACCTTTTTGTCTGTTATTAATCAATCAATTTTAAAATAGAGTAATCAAGTCATCAAAGAAGAATATATGATAACTTTGTACAGAGATTTTCTGACAGAACAACACATCGAATCCACTAAAGTGGTTAGTTGTGAATCATATTGTTTATACTCTTTTGTTTGTATTCGTTATATTTTAAAGTTTTCTTAATATTTGTTTTAAATAAAATAAATATTAAATTAAATAAAAGTTTTGATAAATTGCTATGTTTTCGGATACTTTAAATTTGACGCTAATTAACAATTTTGTATTAATATTTAGTTTTTGGAATTGATCTCTTCATCAACTACTCTGTCAGTTCCCAGAGTTAATGAAGCGCCAGTTCTGCTCAAAGAGAGGTATTTTTATTATTTTTATATTAAACTAAGCCTTAACCGGATTCTAACTAATTCTTGAACTAAAACTGTACTCATTTTTTAATGCATACCTTAAATAAAGGAAAACATTTAAAGTAATTTCAATTAATTGATTATTTATTGACTATTAATATAATAATAATACAAATGTATGACTAGTGTAATGACCAAACGAGCGCAGGGAAGGAGAAGGATTGGCATTGGATTTCGCAATTTCAAGAAACGATACTTCTGTCTAAACACTCAACAGTTCTATTACGCAAAGGCTAAGAACAAAAGGCCGTTGTGTCGGATTCCTATCAATGAAATACTCGCTGTTGAAAAATTACAGGAAGAGTCGTTCAAAATGAAGAACGTTAGTTATCTGTTAATTGATATTATGTTAACAATAGTTGACAATAGTTGACAATAGTTGACAATAGTTGACAATAGTTGACAATAGTTGACAATAGCTAACAATAGTTAAATTGTTTACTATAAATACAGATGTTTCAAGTGGTTCAGAAAGACAGAGCTCTATATATTCAGGCGAGTAATTGTGTTGAGGAAAAGGAATGGATTGATATTCTCACGAAAGTATGTCAAACGAATCGGAATCGCTTGAAAGAATACCATCCATCGGCATTCATTAGTGGACAATGGCTTTGGTTAGTATTCATTTGAATGATTAATATTCTGGACATAATCTATGAAATAATTAGTTATTGATTGATTGATAACTTTAATGAACAGTTGTAAAGCTCCTCATGAAAGCGCGGCCGGCTGTTGTCCTGTATCAGTAACTACATTACCTCCAGATCTCGGCGTTCATATAGATCCAGATCGAGAAATAGAACGAATTCACACCATATTTCTGACGAACAGGGATAACATCGACAATATTATCGAATTATGTGAGAGACAACACCTGCAATCGCAACGAATCACTTCCCAATACAATAACCGAATGCCTCAGGCGTTCATTATCGAAGATCGCCATTCGTTATGGGAAACGCTTAAAGAGTTGCGACAATGCGTTATAAGACTTGAACAAAATCACAAACAATACATGAGGAGTGTTTGCGTCCGAACTATCTATGGCTCAGAACAGGCGCCTATCGGTGACGACAATTACCTTCTAATGTTAGCGAAACACTGCACAACTTGATTAATGGACTTAATTTATTTTTATACTCAATCACTTCAATTACAAACGCTTATTCTTATCGGATCTCTTTTTATGTATTTTTGTTTCGATACAAACTTTCCTGTGATCTACAAATCAATGAAAATAGCATTTATATCAATAATATATATATATATATAACTTATATATAATTACATTTTTTATATTTACAAACATTCCAAATATAATTGACTTAACATTTTGTAATATAAACAATACATTAAGAATAAGTGCATAATATAGCGCATAAATTATGTAATGTATATTATTTATATACAAATTGAACATAAATTTCTAATTTATAAGAACTTATTAGTTCCGAGTGAGAAACGATCGTTGAATGCCTTCGCCTTATCGATCACTGACTTAGTCTGTTTCGAATCCATTTTTCTAACCGATAGATCTTTTTCCGGATCGAAAGGAACTCTTTCTTTGCTTTTGTCCGAACTTTTCTATTGTTAGAGAAAAAGGATTTAAGATTTAAATTATAAAACATTTAATGACTTAAAACTTTTATAACATTTAATGACTTAAAACTTTTATAACATTTAATGACTTTTCAAACTTTTATAACATTTAATGACTTTTAAAACATTTAAGTATTTAAAAAACTAACCGATTTTTTTCTTTTTTCTGTATGAATGTCGAGAAGTGAGACATTGCGTGCGTTTCTCTATTCAATTCATTATAAGTTTATTTTTAAGATAAATGTATTCAATATTTAAAGAACAAATAAAATATTTTAATATCAATTACTTTATTATAGCCATTCATTAATTCACTCATTTCTTCATTTTTGGCCGCAATCAAGTGTTTGTTATCTTCATTCGCATCACTTTTGAGATCAATATTTTTGGATGACTTTTGACTGAATTGATGGACAGATTTCATGCCTAACTTTCGGGCCAAAGGTTTTGGTATTTGAGTCATCCATTCCTCGCGTTTCAGAACCTCTTTGTCGTCTTTTTTCTCTTTAATCACTTTTAAGCCGTTTTTAATATATTTATAGTTATGTTTGTCGTAGTCTTTATGCGATTCAGGCATTGGACCAATCATTTGGTCGGAATCGCTGTCGGACTCACTCTCACTGTCTTCACCACTGTCTTCATCATTGTCTTTATTAGAGATTCTTAAATGAAGGGGAATTTGTGGACCAATTAGTGGAGGACTTGTTTTCCTATTCAAGTGATAGTCTGGCGGTAGTGACGGACCAATCACTTCACTCTCATCTTTGTCCTTATGTTTGAGCTCTATATCAATAGAATGGTTAGCTTTGGGCCAATCGGGAGGAAGTGCTGGTCCTATGAGTTGTTCACTCATTCTTACAATAATGCAAATCACAAATTATTTATTAATATTTAAGACAATTATTAAAGCAATACATAAATGATATCTCATTAACAGCTCATTAATATGAATGACATATGAATAAGTAATATTCAATTATTGTCAGTTATATTAATATCAAATATTAATACAATTAAATGAATACTAAATAGAGTACTACTAACATTGTATTGTATTGTATTGTAAACATTGTATTGTTTCACATGGTTTGGTACCTTTTAAGATAGCATTAAAAACCAATGTAAAAAGTGGTTCAGAACTTTTATTACAACCCCTTTTTAAATTGGTTTTTAATGTTATCTTAAAAGATACCAAACCATGTTAAACGAGGATCTTTGTACCAGGACACACACTACACATCCAGGCTGTATACAAAGATCCGCTGTGACATCCGCCTCGCTAATCCTTTCCTTATATTTCATGCTAAGCTGTGTTTGTTATCTACCGCATCCCAGCACCGCATCCCAGCCACCGCCGACACAGCGGATCTTTGTATACAGCCTGGATGTGTAGTGTGTGTAGAGAACATAGTAAGTTAATGTCAAATAAGGCGTAAAAAGTGTTCAGAAAAAGGTCTATTGTGGTATAAAAGCGTCGGTGATTGGAATATGGTGCCGCCGCAT
>JAUJYU010000623.1:0-12022 GCA_033995675.1 Nothrus silvestris
AAATAAAATGTCAATCTCTGTCTGTCTGTCTGTCTGTCTGTCTGTCTGTCTGTCTGTCTGTATGTCTGTCTGTATGCTTATCATTAATTATAATATATATATAGATTTCGATTACACCATTGCATAGCAATAGCACATAATAAGCAATCCCTTCCTTGAAATATTTAAAACTTTTACTTAAGGTATAACAACCGCTACCCCAAAATGCTTAATATATTATGTGCGCGATACTTATTAAGAAGCTAATTTCTATTGTATTTATTTCCATTTCCATATTAAATAACTTTATTGATGGTTTCGATTGAATTCCTATTTTAATTACTAGCTAAAATATAGGGACAGGTATTTTGCCATAAAATATTCTCTTTATATATTATGAAACACTTGATGAATGAACTTTAAAGATTAAAACGCTCTTAAAATGACATTTGATCGATAAATATAAAAGACTTCTAAATCCTAACTAATATATGTAAAAGAAGACCATGAATTGAGAAAAGTGAAATCTTTAAAGATAGCATTGAAATCGTTGAGAAGTGAACCTAAACGAAAAATTGATTTAGAAATTTTGATTATTCTTTCCCATGATTTATAAATGAAACATTTATTTAATTTGAAATATTTGCAATTAGAAATACATTGGTTGAAAGAGTTTAATTTTTGCCACATATTATCATCGCTCAAAGCTCTATTAGACCATTAAATTTAAACTTAATTTAAAATCGGCGAATAATCGATTTTATGAGAATTTTTAGCGTTTTTAGTTAATTAAAAATATTATTTTACTCAAAATATAGAGTTAGACATACATTGTCTAATTTTGTATATCAACGAAGATTATATATCTTTTAATGACAAATAGATATTCAGGTAATTGGTTCTCAAATGATTTAATTGAGTCATAATATAATTAAACATTTGATAGAATGTTATAAAACGGTGTGCCAGAAATGATTGCTTTTCTACCGGATTAGCCATAGGCTTAAGATATCTTCATTAGTTTGGGTCAAAATTTTCATGTCATTCGAGCCCTTTCGTAAACTTAGTAAATGCAAAGTTTAAAACTGGTTTATAAGTTAATTAAAATTTTAAAATTCTGGCAACTCTTTGATAACCTTAATGTTGAAGCCATTTAAAAATACTAACATCCATACTAACGACTTTATTTACAATAATACTAAATAATTATTTTCATGTCATATAATAGTTTCAAAATTTTTTGGACGTCTTAATCAAACCAAAAACAGGACTCAATACTTTTTGCTCCATTCAAAGCGACGCACAATTTCAGTACATATTCGCAATGCCCTCGAGTTTGGATTTCATCGAAACATTAAAAGAATTACAGAATCTTTTATGCAGAACTAATACGTCATTATTATTACACATGAATCCGATATCCAATTGTTTTAATTCCCAAACAGAAGAACTAACTTTAAATATCCAAAATTCCATTAACACTTTATTTGGCGAAATTTCTTATGCAATAGAAAGTACGAAACACGTACACGAATCAGATCTGATACCACCAATTCTGGACAAAAGTCGTTGGATTCAATTTTCAAAGTGGTGGTCAGATCAGGTCGAACCGCACCCTAAAAGCAGTTTTACATTATTAGCGATGCGAGGATTTCAATTGGCAGACTCTTTGTCTTCAAATCATGTCATTTGGAAAGCTTTCTATCAGACAGTTTTCGAGATTTCCGAAACATTTGCATACGTTTTAAAGGCTTTTCAAATAAAAGAAAAATCAGATTCTATTTACGACAATTTATTCACCTCAACATTGGCTAATCTAATGTTTCCTGAAGTAAATGATTTCATATCTATTCGAACATATAAGCAGTTGAGATGGATTAAGACTATTAGCAACTATTTTTCATTCACACCTAATTCTCAAGAGGAGACCTGTGCCAGAATTGCCGCTTCTTATAGTGATCGAGAATTGAGTGAAATGACTGTTTTGCTCTGTCGTAATCATCCGTCCGAATGGGTTTACGCGACTAATATGGCCAACAATTTTAATGATATGCGAACTAAAGTTAATTATTTAGCGAAATCTATTTCAGAATTCATTGAAAACGCAAACACAACCGAATTGCAGCACTTCATTAAAGGCAAACAAATGGAAACGATAGAAAGCATTGCCGGGACTTCTGTTGTTTTCATGTTAGCCGCTTCGCATACTTTCAAAAAAATGTCTTTCGAAGAAATAATGAACACTTCGTGGCACACAATCCCTAGGATTTTAGATTCTGTCGACAAATATATTTGTACATCAAGTTTAGAAAAGGGAACGTTTATTATACCTAATTATAATCCCAAATCACCTAATCTTAAGACTATGATCTGCGAACTTCCGACTTGGAATTTCACAGAAGCCTATTATTGGGTTTCAGAACACTTAGACGTGAAAAACATGCTTAATATTATACAAACCAATGGAACTCTTCATCAATGTGTAACTCCGTTGAAATTTATCTCCCGATGGCTACAAATCGGACAATTAATTGTCGATCAAATATCGTCGAAAAATCTGAGAAATGAAATTAAAGAATGTTATTCAGTTCTTAAACGTGAGTCTTTATGGACTCATTCATTACGATATATCAAATTTGTGAATGGAATCATTTCTTTGGTTAATAAGCTATCGATTGAAAATTCGTGGTCTTTTGTGAGACAAATATGGAAAACTATGAGCTATTTTATTCTCAATCAAATTCCAGCGTATGTCCCGATAACTGATATCATCAAAAAAGATGTAGTTTTACCCAAATTCCTAAATTCCTCGCAATTTTTAAATAACCCGTTGTCTAAATCTAAGTCTGCGCTCGCCATCTCATTATTGATTAGTTCTTCACTTAATATCAATGCCATTGCGTGGAAGAACTTCTCAAGTGTTGCTCTACAAGAAATGATATGCGGAAAAAGTGGTGTAAAAAGTTATGACGAACCGACAAAATTGCCAATAATTGTGTCTAACAGTAATATTCCATTAGATTCACAACAGGAAAAAACCCTTTATGAGTATCTCTGCAATGATGATAAACGTCTTGAATCTTTGATCAATGCTTTCGATACGGGAAAAATTGATGCAAATTTACCGGAACTGCAGAAAAATGAGTTAAGCAAAGGAGAATGGCTTGAAAGGGTTGTCACCGAAGTTAAGAACGTGACGCCACAATTTAGTAATATTTATGATTTAGGCTTCAAAATAAATAATGGCAAAAGTGGAAGTATTGTATCTTTGATTCAATTGACAAGAGCTTCAACTCTTAATTCTGTTATTAAAAGGCTTAATGATGTGATTGAAAAATTACGACCTAAACTTGGCGAAGGGCCAATTATCGAAGCTTTCCTTCAAATAATGCTCGGTCTCGAAAGTTTGAGAGAGTTATCACAGAAAGGACTCTTTGAAATTAAATGTAAGTTAAGTATTGCACAATCCATTGTTGAGAAATTCTTACTTAATGTTGACTTTAAATTACAGATCAATTCAGAATTCTTACTCAATATTCACTTTAAATTACAGATCAATTCAGAGAACTAATAAAAAATGTAGAAGCAGTTGAAGTATTTATGGAATATCATCTCGGAGTTGAACAATTAGCTGTACAAACAATTCTCAGCTCTACAATAGATTTAACAGAATATGTGGCGAAGGGAGAAATCGATTCCAACTTTTTATGCAATAGAACACAATTATTTGAAGTTCTTTCTGTACCCAAAAATGAATTCGGCGAAGAAATTGCTCCTTTGGATGTCACGTCTCATGCAATTTGCACTTTAAGTATTGCAGAAAATTATCGCTTTACTAATCAAATCCTTAAGCAGTTGGCTGTCAGAAAAATCATAAACAATGTGAGATTAAAAACTTAAATCTATTCATTATAATTATTTAAAATGGAATATATTTTTAAAAGTTTGTTAAACTTATCGCGGATGGAGTTTTAACGAAAGCTCATTTGCAAAATTCCGATATAAGATCAGCTCTTCAAGGATTAAAAGCAGCCGCAAAGGCGATGCCATACGTTAAAGGTTTTGTTAGCAATTTTTCGTCATCACTTGATTTGGAAGAAGAGTTGGACAAAATAGATTTGAACGGAAATGGAATTGAGTTACTCGGATGTGAGATGATTGAAATTATTTAATTAAATTTAATTTCTTATGTAATTTCCAAATTAACAAAATATTATTGAATTCAGCCCCTCAGGCGTCGATCATTTTGGGTAAATTAATGTGTGGACAATCATTGCCAGCTCTCAGCAAAGAGATGCAACTCATGAAAGTGTTGGTGAAAAAGCCAAAAATCAGTGAAGCGGATGCAGCGGCTCTTCCGAGTCAGTTCTGTCAACACGGCTACCGACAAATCATGCAAATGCAAGGCGGAGCTGTCATCTGGGCTTTTCTCAAACCAATACTCGCAGGAAAAGTTCTCTACACGCCTAAGAATGAAGTAACAGATGCTATTATGTCGAGGATGAACAGCACTTTCACTTTTATGTCAGGATTTGTGGATATATTGCATGCTTGGGCGCAAACTATTAGCAGTTTAGAGACATTTTATCGCAATCCAAACGCTAATCATAGGATAAAGAGTGTAAAGCATTTAATTGTACAATTTCTTGGCAAAGAAGTTGAAGGACTTTTTGAAGACGTGGACACTTTCAATTTGATCGAACGTTTGGCAAAAGCCGGCGGAATATTAGGTTTAGTGAAATTGATTGGAAATATAGCTCAATGTGTGAATGTTAACCGTTTTATTGGACTTTCAAATGAATTGGAATTAGAAAACGTTGCGCGAAAATTAACTAAATCTCATGAATTCATTGCAGGCATTGTTTTTATGAATTTAGACAATAACGGATATAATCCAACAAAATTGCCTCAAAATATTGAATATAAAATCAGGATTGATATAGATTTCGTTCCGTCAACTAAAGCATTAAAGTCTCGTATTTGGGAACCGGGGCCTCGAGATAACTATTTAACAGATTTGGGTTATTTTAAAGGATTCGTTGAAATCCAAGAAATGGTCGATCGCGCCATCACTTCTATGCTTATTAATGACACTAAACTTGTTATTGAACCTGCAGTTCATTTACAGCAATTTCCATATCTATGTTATGAAATTGATAAGTTTGGAAATTATATAAGAGCTCTTTCGCCTCTGATCACTACAATCGCATGGATTTTTCTTATTGCTTACCTTATTAGAGAACATGTTCTTGAGAGGGAATTACATCTCGAAGAAGTCCTGAGAGTTATGGGCTTAAAACCAGGAGTTGCTTGGATGACATGGTCAGTAACAGCTGAGTTCAATTTAATAAAATCAATTTATTTTAATTGCTATTACTCTTTATAAAAATCAAAGTACACAAAGTGTGGACTAAGTATCGAATCTGTATTATTTCATACATTTGATAAGCAGAATATTAGCTCATTTAATGACCAGAGAATATTTCACTTTCAAAGGTTTCTCATGGGATTATCAGTCATGGCTTTTGGAACCCTATGCGGTCTTCTCATACTCAAATTCGGAGGATTGATTCCAAATTCAGATCCACTTCTACTCTATTTATTCTTTATGTCCTTTTGTTTATCGCTTCTCATGTATTGGTAAGAAAAATATAATGTATTAAAATAAATAGATTTTAGTATTTTCTTTAATAAAATGCTATTGACATTTAGTTATATGATGAGCTCATTCTTTAAGACGGCAACAATTGCAGCCCTCTCTGGAATCGTTGCTTATTTAGCCTCATTTTTGCCATTTATGGTTGCGATCACTTTAGAAAACGAGATGACATATCTTCAGAAAGTTTTCACTGTAACAATTGATTGATATGATTAATATAGAAATAATTTTTGACATAACTTAATCGAACTAATTTCATCATCTTAATTCTAGTGCTTTTCTATGTCGACTGCATTTTGCTATGGAATGATGTATATGTCTAGATTTGAAGGTTAATTACAGTAATAATAAATAATATAATATTTATTTTGATTTTAATTTATTTCTTCGTGTTTCAGTTCAAGGAGTAGGTATGCAATGGACAAACTTATGGCACAGTCCAATGCAAGGCGACACTATGAATGTGGGAACCGCTATTATAATGATGTTAGTCGATAGCATTATCTATTTCTTCATTGCGTGGTATATATCACACGTCAATCCACGTAAGTATTTAATTACTAATTCAATAAAAAGGGATTAATTAAAATGAATTTATTGTAATGAATTGATAGCCGGCAATAATGCAAGTCGCCATCCCTGGTATTTTTTTCTAACATTAAGCTATTGGAGATGTAATACTAGAAGTAATATTGAGAATAATTCTGATAATTATTCGGCCAGAAATGGGAAAAACAAGAAAAGAGCCATTAATGACAATAATCCAGGAATGGAATTGCATGGACTCTATGTAATTTTCAATAAAAGCCGCAAATGCAAACACGTGGCTGTTTCTAATTTAAACCTAAGTTTAAAAGAAGGACAAATCACTACAATGCTTGGGCGTAACGGAGCCGGAAAGACAACTACAATTAATGTTTTGACGGGACAATTGCCTCCAACAGCCGGATCGGTCTATATTTATGGCCATCCCGTACCCGAAGAGTTCATGCAAGCGAGAAAACTACTCGGATATTGTCCGCAATACAACACTTTATTTAATGAGATGACAGTTAGAGAACATTTACAATTCTATTCTGAATTAAAGGGTTTGTTAAAAGATGAAGACATTGAAGACGACATCAATAACATGCTGCACAGCACAGGCCTTTGGCATTTACAGCACCATCTCGTCAAACATTTATCTGGAGGTTTGCAAAGAAGATTATGCGTTGCGCTGGCCTTTGTTGGCGGCTCTAAACTCATTATTCTTGACGAACCGACGTATGTGATGAATGGCTTGAGTTTAGTTTCTATTCAATAACATCAATATATCAATATTTTATTGTAGAGCGAGTGTAGATCCAGTGGCGCGAAGAAGTATTTGGGACCTTATAGTACAACAAAAACAAAGTCGAACTGTTTTGCTAACCACTCATCATATGGATGAGGCAGAGATCCTGAGTGATGAGGTAGCAGTCATTCATCGCGGAAAATTACTTTGTGTCGGATCTCCACTTCTACTAAAGAGCAAATATGGTTGTGGTTATCAATTGACTGTTTCGCGACAGGGAAGTGACGACGGAGACAATGATTCCGGCAGATCATCCAATGGACCAACTGATGAATCTATTGATGTCGAGAGATTGATGGCATTCACAAAGTGTCTCATTCCTAACGCATCTCTAGTAGAAGACTATAGCGGAGAAGTGATTCTAGCACTTCCACAACACGGCCCTTATGGCACTTCTCACGATTACGCGACCTTTTTTAGATGTTTGGACGCGAATATAAATGCATTGGGTTTTGGCAGTTATGGACTAACGAGTACAACATTAGAAGAAGTATTTTTAACTTTGTGTAATTTGGAGGAATCAAATCTGCCGATGGAAGCCGCGAAACTGGCAGTCGCGCGAAAATTAAGTCACTCTTTAAGTACAGAAGAGTGTGTCAATGATATCAGAATGCAATTGGACCCTTCCATTCAGACACTAGACTGGACTTGTCCTCAATTAGTAGATGGAATACATCTCAAATTCAAACAATTAGGGGCTCTTTTGAATAAAAGATTTATTCATACGTTGAGAGATTGGAAATCTCTATTTTGTACTTTATTCCTGCCCTGTATTTTCATCGCTTTTGCAATGGGAATGACTCTAATAAAGCCAGCCTTTGCTCCCGATCCTGCTCTACCACTTATGCCACTTATTTATGGACAATCAACCGCTTCGTTTTATAGTTCGCCAAATTGTACAGAAAATATTAAATTAATTTCTAACGAATTAATAGAAATGCCATTAATAACTCCTAATTGTTTGAAACCTCGAGACAACTGGTAATATTGGATTTTTTAAAAAATGCTCAAATAAATGAAAACATTGATAACTCATTGATTAAGATAACTCTTGACAGGAAAACATCTAAATGTCCGATTTTGAAAGAAATGCCGAGTGAAATAAGTTATTTACCAAAGCATTTGAGGACATTAGATGGCGAGGCCTGGACTACAAATGCTGCCCTTTGTAAATGCAATGAATGTCAAATCGATATGTCAGCTATGGCACCATTAGTTCCGCCACCTTTAGAAACTGGTCACGGGTTTGCATATGATTTGAGTAATGTTAAGATAAGCGATTTTCTACTCAGAACATATTCAGAATTCATGGATCGTCGTTGGGGCGGATGGAGCTTTCATCAAATGAATGACTCCACTAATAATGACAACATTATAAAGATTTGGTTTGATAATAATGGGTACCACAGTTTGCCCTCATATTTAAGTGCAATAAATAATGCAATAATGAAAGCAAACTTAAAAATAGCGGGAGTCGAAAATTCGAGCAATTATAGTGAGTTTAGATGACTATACATTCATTAAACTAATTAATTGATGAAATTGCATATAAAACATTGGCTGTTCTTCTAAATAGGAATAACCACTTACTCACATCCTCTTCACATAAGGTCGAGTCAATTGGGAGACCAATCTATAATGCAAAGAGCAGGTGATGCGGGCATAGCTCTAATAATTTTGGTTGGCTTTATTTTCATTCCTACCAGTTTTGTCTTTTATATTGTTCGCGAACGTACTTTCGAAGAGAAACAATTGCAACGAATTTTTGGAGTCGGAACTGTTCTTTATTGGATTTCATCTTTATTATGGGATATGATGTCATTGATTATTGCAATTGGATTTTCAGCTGTGATAATATCTTGCTTTCAATTGCCTATATATATGGCTCATTTGAATCTTCCTGCGGTCTTAACATTACTATTTTTATTTGGTTGGGCTATGACTACATTGGTTTACTTAATGGAAAAGCTCTTCAGTGAGGCCAGCATTGCATTTATGGTTATTTATTGTCTCGCATTATTCATTGGAATTAACACAATGGTTATGAGACTATTAATTGATGTTTTCAAGTTAATCGAAGTCAGTCCTACCTTTCAGTCAACCTTCGAAAAAGTTGCAATGATATTTCCTCCTTATGTACTGCTTAGTGGTTTAGTTGATATTCATCGAAATCAATTGTTTGCTGATATATTCACACTTTTTGACCAAAACACATATGTGAACCCTTTCTCTTTAGATATGTTAGCGCCTTATTATATAATACTAGCCCTTGAAGGAGTCGTACTATTCTTTGCTAATCTTATAATAGAGTATTTCAACTTTTCTTCGTGTAAGTCCAAAAAAATTATCAGATCTAATGTCAACACTGAAGACAGTGATGTTGCAGAAGAAAGAAGGAAAGTCCATCTCAATGATGGTTCTAATGATATCTTAAGAATTTTAGGGGTCACCAAATCATTTCAAAGTATGTTTGGTAAACGAGTAGCAGTGGATAACGTTAGCTTTTCTATACCAAAAGGAGAGGTAAGAAACTGTTTTATTTAATTCAATTTTAAACTGTGTGCGTCTTTGATAGTGTTTCGGACTTTTGGGTGTGAACGGAGCCGGAAAAACAACACTTTTTAGAATATTAACGGGACAGTTGAAGCCAACTACAGGTCAGGCTATCATTAATGGTAAAGATATTAGAAAAACGCTGTCTACAAATTACCAGTCACTCGGATATTGTCCTCAAGCGGACGCCTTAGATTTTGTTTTGACGCCTTTCGAACATTTGACGATTTACGCACATCTGAGAGGAATACCATCACAACATATTCCAACTGTAAGTTTCAAATAAATGATTTTCTTAAATTCATTTTAATATCGTACAGATTGTGAACGAATCACTCGCCAAATTCCAACTGATGCCACACTCGCAGATGCCTGTCATTGCACTCAGCAGAGGAAATAGAAGGAAGTTGTGTCTCGCCATTGCGATGTTGGGAAATCCACAATTAGCTCTTCTGGTGAAAACAATTCAACTTATCCTTCAAATATGTTTATGTTAACAAAGTTTCAAATTTGTTTAAAGGATGAGCCCACGAGCGGACTCGACCCTCAAAGTAGACGTTATATTTGCCAAAATATTCAAAATGCAATAAGAGATAGAAGATCTATACTTTTAACTTCTCACAGGTTTATAATTTTATTATTATTTAGTTTTAAAATTATTAATTTTCACATCAAAGGAGCAGAGAATCTTTTTTCTGTCTAAGAATAGATATACAAGCTATACAAGTTGTATAACAGTTATAGGATTTTAATTTTTGAGATATCTAGAAGTGTATTTCTTGCAGAAGCTCCGCATATACAATATTAATGTCTTAAGATATGTATAATATCTTTATTATAGTATGGAAGAATGTGATATCCTTTGCTCACGTCTTGCAATTATGGTTAACGGAAGCTTTAAATGCATTGGAAGTCCACAGTATTTAAAGCACAAGTAAATAATTTCCAAATACTTAAGTAAATGTTTTAAAATAAGCAAAACTATTATTTTATAGATTTGGTTCGGGATATTTAATAACCTTACGATTGTCTGAATCAGAAGGCAATTGTAATGATGCCATAAGTTTGATGAGCCAATGCTTTCCTTCATGCATTCTCAGGGTTAGTAAAAATACAGTAATCTTTATATCATTATTTGGATTGAATTAAAGCAATTATTGAATATGTGAATGACAGGCACATCATCACACAATGTTGGAGTTCAGTCTACCTTCTAATGACATTCCTCTTTCAAATATATTTGAAAATCTCCAAAAAGCTCAAGAAAATCTAAATTTACAAGACTTTTCAGTTAGTCAAACAACTTTAGATCAGGCATGTTGTCCATGTTGTCCATGTTGTCCATTTTATGCATTTTTAATGACTAACATTTAACTAACATTTAACTAATTGCTAATAATGTGCATAAATGATGTGATTACAGGTGTTTGTGAGTTTTGCTAACCAACAAGTCAATGACTATCAGTCAACACTTTCATCAAAAGAGAAGAGTGTGTACACAAATCCTACATTCATTAGTTCTTCAGAACATTTAAATTCAAAAATACGTAAAAATAATGAAAATGTAATGAGAAATAGAAATCGTTTGCGAGAAATAGAGGACAACAAACGTATAAAAGTTGCGACGAGAAAAGTCAACTATTGGAATATGAATGAAAATACAACTAAATTTTAAAATTAACTTTTAATTATTTAGAATTACATTTTAAAAATAGCCTAATAATGAAAAATTATAATCATTATAAAGTATAAAATGTTAATGGCTTTTTATTTTTGCCGATCCTTTCATTATTTGGAAAACAAATGAAGAGATTTTTTCATAGCAGAGATACATCAATGCTGTGGTTAATACTGTCTGAAGTAATTTCGATTCTAAACCTTTATATAAACCCTGCGCTCCATTTCTCTCTACAATCGATGCCATGATCTCAAGCATAGATTTCTTCTTGGCCTCATCCGTGCCATACTATTCATCCATTATTTTATTTTAATTATACGTTATTTAAAAAATAAATCATATTATGAGATCACAATCATTAAACATTTGTTAAAAATAATTCAAATCACTATCTAATCTTTATTCAATGATTTGAATACTTGAGCTGAGTTTGGTTTGGTTTTAATTACTGTATGTTTAACAATATTAGAGACTAAAAGTTAGCTTAAGATACAGTATTAGGAATATACAGTGATGGACACAACTATCTGACCCGGTTTTTTGCGCTCACTGCCAACGCGTAATTGAAATTCGAAACTAAAAAATTGTTTTGTATCAAATTTAGGAACGCACAACATTATCTAGTTAATTTTATTAAAATCTACAATTGACCTATGCTAATTAAAAACGGATCATTTAATCTTGCTCAAATCAAGTTGAAGCGATTTTATATCGAAAATAAATATCAGTTACATTTCAAAATTATTTTCTAAAATGATTCATTTTATAAAATAATTTTCAAATGTAACTGATATTTATTTTCGATGTCAAATCGCTTCAA
>JAUJYU010000624.1:0-12014 GCA_033995675.1 Nothrus silvestris
ATAATAAATAATGAATGTTATATATGTATAAAACTAATATACATAGAATATAATGGATGTCTATGGAAAAAGCTATGCTATAATAATTAATATAAATTTAGCATCTCAGTACAAATGATTAGTAAAACTTAAAATCTTTTATTTTTATCTAAATTTTAGTCTAAGTTTCCAAAAATTTTATTCTCAGCGGTTGAACCCCCATAGTCAGACATTTTATCCGCTCGGCCCGAATCCGCCCGAAAATTCTTAGGTGAAGGCCCGACCCGCCCGAACCCGACGTTTTCACCACAAACCCGAGCCCACCCGAATTCGAGCCAACCCGGTTTCCTGCTCTAATATAAAGCATTAAATAAAATAAACGAAATGCCTAGCGAGATCCGCTATGTTTAAACATAAATCTTACAAATTGATTTTTATGTTCTTTTCTTTCAATTTTTTGCAATTATACAAATGTATTACTAAAGAAGTTTTGCGAATCTTCATTACTAAAGAAGTTTTGCGAATCTTCATCACTAAAGAAGTTTTGCGAATCTTCATTTTATATTATAGACTTACATAAATCATTACAATTGTCAATTTGACACAATGTTTTATTATTTCCATGGACTTCAATATTAATTTTTATAAAATTTAAACATTCATTTTCCAATATAACAACTCTCATTAATTGTTCTCTTACTTTTTTTAGAATCTATTTTTTTATGTATAAAACTTTTAAGGCATTTAAACTTTAACATTTTTAGAATTGTTTCTGAATATTTCTATAAACTTTATTTTTTCTAAATTCTTCAATTAAAATATTGATAGTTGAATAAATTAAAAAAAGTCTAAATCATTTTCATTTGACAATTTCTATCAACAGAAGAATAACTAATAAGAATGTAACTTATAAAAGCATCAATAATTAAGGGCTGACTATTTTGGTCCGCTTAAATCGAACGAAGCTTTAAAAATAGACCTTAACTGCTTGAACCCAAAGCAACTTGATTACTAGCTCTATTCAAAATGGTTACTATTCGAGATTTCCAAAATTTGTAGTAATTACAAAATAACTCATAGTTTTTAATATAAATTTATAATATGATAAAATTCATACAAAGGACAATCCCATTCTACAATCCTTGTTGAACTGCTTGTCAAATGATGGTTTAACTTTAGCTAAAAATTCTGCTTTAAATTTTGCTACTCATTAATACATTAATGAATTAATGAAAGCAAATCTATGAATTACTGATATATTGAAATGCATACATAAGATATTGATTTTTTGCCAATTACTGTTTGTTTTATTTATGAAATACCAGTTTAGCAATATATACAACATAGCTAACAAGAGATTCCGTTATAAGTTAGTTTGATAACTTATTGAAGCATACTTTGCTTGTGCCAAACCTGCACCAAACCTGTGCCAAACCTGTGCCAAACCTGTGTCAGTCCTGTGTCAAACTTGCTTGACTTAAAAACAACCAAACACTATTTAGCATGACTTGCACTAAAACAAGTATGATTTGGAAAAAAACAAATAATATTTATAATTTGCAATTAATTCACGAACTTTATTGCAAATAAACTACAGCTACGTGTGTTTCTGGTATTACAAGTTGGTATTCGGACGAATGACCTTTGATTTGAACAAATGTCTTAATAGGCATCTTAATGCCTAAGATTTTGATAACATTTCTAATAATTTAATTAAGGAAATACATTAGTGTTTATGCTTATGATAGGATATGCATCTGCTATGTATCGAATGAAATAAATGGCTAATATAGTTATATTAACACAAGTTAATAACATCTAAAACTTAAATCTATTTTTATTGCATACGATCGTAAATAAAGTTGTTTTAATCAAAACTCGTTTCATCAAAAATAGATGCTCTAAAACGGCCTTTTCCTTAAATTTTTATTTAAAACTCTCGTAAATTAAGTCATATTTATAAATAATCAATATTTAGAACTGAAGAGAAAGTTACGTTCAAATAAATTAAATCAAATTATTCCAAAACTTTCATAACTAAAACTTTGATCTAAGATTTAAAGTGGAAAAAACTTTCATAACTAAAACTTTGATCTAAGATTTAAAGTGGAAAAAACTTTCCTCTTTAAAAACTTTCAAAATTGAGTTCTAACGACTTGTAAGCTGTTAATTATGTAAGAGCACCCTTGCAAACAATATGCGCATTAATTTAATAGTGAATTACTTAAACTAAATTACTTAAACTTCGGTAATTTAGGCTACAGTTTGGCAGAGCTTAACATTGAGGTCCGTTTTGAATGCTTTCAATTTATAAATTTAAATCAAGTCTTATGTTTGGCTCAAAACAATTGACTGAATTAAGAGTGAGAACTGTAATACCCATTAAGTCTTATTTATTTATGAAAATTGTAATTCAAAATGAAAATGGAGTAACAGTTAAGAGCACTTCATATCCTTAAGTGTTGAAAAGTTTCCCAAAAGCTAAGGTCAACTTTTTCTCGACTGCAATTGAAGTCAAAGCTTATGTGTTCTGTTTTTGCTTTTGCCTAAATCTCACCTCAATTTGTTGTTATTGAGCTCTACGAACATGTATTATATGAAGATAGTATGTCCCACAAGTGGGTCCCCCGTGGGTATGAAGTTCAAGTGCTGCATCATTTAGTGCATCGTTTAGAGGACAATCTAGCTCCATAGGTAGAGTTTGTCCCTTCAACCAAATAGGTTGGGGTTCGATCCCCGTACCCGACATATTAAAAACAAAAATGTTTTTCTACTCGAACTTTACATGAATAAGTTCGAAGGTGAACAAAAGTTCATAGTTGTTAAACGTTGTTAAACACGTTTTTACATGATATCAGCAATTTGTTGAGTGAACAGCTGTATAACTAACAAAAAATTCAACTCGATTTTATGTGACATTTTTTGTATATCTTAGTAATGGATAGATTTTTTTTACTAAAAGAGGAAATCAGAATCAAGTTTCAATTATCTAAAATGTCTGTATGTAAGCCCTCATCAGATTTTCATCACAAAGACTTCTTTGTTTCTATTTCTTTCCAGATTATTGCTTAGCATTTGAGGTGTTATGAGAGTAAACGCATAAGTGTTCGCATTTTTCAGATCTTGTATTGAGTTGTATTGAATACTAAATTATAATTCAAATAAATTTCAAACGATAAATATTCAAAGCACACAAATCAAAATAGAACCCCAAATGCTTGTCTCTATTTTGCAATTAAGTCAATGCGCTCGCTCTCAATAATACAAAAATCCTGCACGCACTGCAACAATACTATACTCCTTCTGGAACATACTGTTACAGTACTTGTATGTTTCACTATAAGTTATACTTTACAGCAGTAGTTCTCAACCTTTTTGATTCCAGGGCACACTTTAACCATAAAGAAAATGTGAGGCAAACCAACTTTTTAACAACATAATTAATGCGACTGCTTAGCATATTTTTCGGCCTATTAACTCATTAATTTTTGGTTATGTATTAATGAGCTCTAATCTTATTTGATCTTTCAAATTTGATAGACTATTGCGATATTTATTTACTATAGTTTGTCAGTGTGAAAAATGCTTTTATGTTGAGGCAAATTGTAAGTATAATCGATAGCTTATTCAATAGTTGGTCAACTGATAGCCAAAAAGAGTTTTAGTAAAAAATCGAAAGAAATTATTTAAGTTTTCATAATCTCATAATTCTTATCTATTTTGAAGTTTTTAAAGTCGAAAATTTTTAATAGCAAAATAATTAATAATTTTAATATGTTTTTAAATAAGGAGAGATTATCTTATTTACAGTTAAGATGATCTAACCGTAAAAGTGGGACTTGACTTTGTTTCTGATATATATTAGTATTAGAAGCATTGTATTGATAATATCAATTTGATATTGATACAAGGTAATAGTAATATATTTTCTGTATACTGTACTGTACATCAAATGCCACAAATAAGTTTAAATTTCTATGGGGTACACTTGTCGTACATTTCAAGAAATTTTGTGGGGTACACCCCTGATGTTCTCCGGCACACCAGTGTACCCTCAAACCAAGGTTTACAGTGCTTTACAGTATTTGAATACATATGTATGTCATATGATATGAATGACGTGCGACTGCGTCTACAGTTTGAGAACCATTTGAGTCATAGCAAGTACTATAAGTACAATAATAGCTATTCGTAGTAAAAAATCGAACCAAATCGAACCGCGGATCGAATCGCGGGTATCCGCGGTTTAGTTTTACTCGACTCTCACAATAATAATAGTTCGTGACCACTGACTGTTCGACTAATTGACTGACTTAACTGACTTAACTCGTGACTTAACTGACATAATGTTCGGACATAATTGATGGGAAGACAATCAGCTGAGACTGAATCAGCTGACGCACAATTTGGTTGTGTGTTTGACGTCATTGGCTTTAACTTCAAGCCTGTTTGCATTGACTGTTTTTTGTGAGTCTCATATCATATACAGCTTTAGACAGTCCTTAAGTAACAGCAGTTTGTGTTTGTGTTGATATTTTCCACAACGCATGTCTGACACCATAATTATGGCTCAAATTAACGCTAAATCTACTAAAATATGGTCACTCTCTGAACCAATTAGTTGTTCAATCAGTGAATCGTTAATATATTTGTATAGTTTGAGTCTTCAGTGGTCTTCAGATGCAAACGATTTGATGCAATAGTTGTCTAGTTTTGCATTGAATTGTGTAGTGCTTTGTATTGAATGGAATGCAACACAAACTCATAGCGAGTTCTCTTATGCAAAGCTATCACTTATGACTATTGTATGAATGAGTGAACCACTGCATCGCTCAGTCATATGATATATGCTATAAGACAAAGACAAAGGTATTTTGCATTTGCTTTATGTTTATTCAAATGAGATAACAATACATCTGTGGACCACTCGATCAATAGATCGATAGATCAATAGACACACCATTTATCACAATAGTTGTAAGACTAGAATTGCGAGCCTTTGGCCCGAAGGCCAGACTCAGTGCCATAGTTTGTCTGACCGTCGATTGTGTCCAATCCCACGATGCATGAGAACACTCGTGAGTGGAACTGTTCGCAAACACCACATCTTCGAGTTAAGCGTCCATTAAGTACTGGTGAACGTGAGCTCACTATTGGTCGGATCACTGCTCGAAATCGATCCAAAACTATTCATTCGACTCATGAATCTGTGATAAGATTTCGAGCATTGACTGAATCTCCAAATAATAGCAATAATAATAATAATAATAGTAATAATAATAGTAATAACAATAATAGCAATATTTTGAATAAGCACTTCAATAATGATCAGACCTCTGCCTCAAATATCAATTATTTTTATCGCAATTTTAATGATAGTCCGACTGATTGTCTTATGTCTACCTCTGGTATTGATATAACGCCAACGTTTAATTTTATGAATAGTAGTGATAATGAATTTAACCATTTATCGCATTTGCCATCATTTGGCGAATACCCGACCAGCGCTTCGCACAGTCGTTGTCCAACTTTTAATTTGGCGAATAATAAGCACAATAGTTATGTCAAAAATAATTTAAAGTCAACAATAGCTACAAATACTATTACCTCTTCTAATGATAAAGAATTGAGAAAATTTAGGGCTTCCTCTCATTCAAACAATTGCTCTTTTAATGACGATTACGACAATACCAGCAAACCTGATGTCAACTCTCATTCTAAGCCAATATTTAATTCGAGAGCTGAAGACAATAATGAGTCGAGTAATTGTTTCATAAAAAGCACGAGTATTTTAAAACAATTGCTCAGAAATAAAGTCATAAATACTACACCATTGACACCATTGACCACCACTTCAGCTGAAGCTAATGCTAACAATTCATGTCATTCCATCCCAACTGAGGCCGAAAAAGCACAATTTCGTAGATCTCTTGACAGCGCAACAAATTTAGTCTTTCATCGAAGGAATGGATTACCTCTGACCTCAAGTCCTGTAAGTGTTACTTTTGAAACCTAACCTAACCTAACCTGACCTCAAGTCCTGTAAGTGTTACTTTTGAAACCTAACCTATACTTAACCTAAACTAACCTAACCTGACCTCAAGTCCTGTAAGTGTTACTTTTGAAACCTAACCTATACCTAACCTAAACTAACCTAACCTAGCCTTGTATCGCATTTGAATACTACTGCTATTATAGCTATAATACCTGTCTATACGTCTATACTTTTCTATCCCCACAACTGAGTCACCATTTTTTCATTGTTGATTCAAATCATGAGTGAAATGCCTCTCATTTGCAAATTATTAATTATAGTTAGATTTCTAGTTTTTGGGCAGAAGTGAAAGAGTTATTTAAAAAATGCAATTGAGAACATTTGGTGTCATTTGAAATTATGACAAAACTTATATCAATAAATGCAGTAAATGTGGAACAAATCGAAATTTGTTTAATTGAAAGTTCAAAATCAGGCGATAAGCAGAAACACTTTAGACAATTATTTGTTAATAATTTTGTTCACTAATTAAAAAATATTTGAATAATTGTAAATGAATTGGTTAATGAACTAAAAATGAATTTCCTGACAAATGTGACTATTTTCTTATTATTTCCCCTAAATATTAGATAATTATACTGTAGTTTATTTATTCAGATAATTAAAGATATGTATTAATTGAGTATTTGCTGAGTTTGTGCTCTGAAGTATTGGAAAGTATGTGAATTTAGCACTAATATTAAATACTTTAGATATAGTTAGATATAGTATTATTTCTGTCAAATTTAAGCAAAATTTACCAAAAATGCACTTTTATTAATATGTTGAATATTTCACAATGTTAGTGATGGGATTATGTTATCCTTCAAACTTTACTTTCGATTCGTTTCAATGAATTCGTACAAATAATAAACCTTTTCCTTAACAAAATATTGCTTAACATTAATAAAATGATGTCATGTTCAAAGTTAGGCATATCTTTTCCACACAACACAACTGTTTTGCAGGAAACGAGTTATGAATACTATTTCAAACTAATGGATACCCTTTTCAGGGATACTATGGCAGCGCATTTCTCCATTTCGTAGGAATAGGAGGCGGGACAGAGGGCTTCATTAAAAGAGCTTTAAATGCTCATAATGGAAAATTTCACAAAATAATCTACCATTTGATAGCTTAGGAGATATAAATATATAATTCTTTTGTGACATAAATTCCGAATTGAGAACTTTTAAAAGTTGTAAGAATTCAATTATGACTCCTGTAGAATATTCTTTTAAAAACTCAACGAACACCACTTCTGTTTGAAAATGCTTGAGGTGTGACATAAGGGAATGCAGCAAATTGTTACCCATATTTTATATCATTATATAGTGATAAAAATAATTTTATTTAATTCTCTCCAACAACTTATTCAATTGATCGCAAAGAAGTTGAAGTTTATTCAACATTTCATTATAATTATTTGCATTTTTTCCTCTATAGTTTTTAAAATACATGTATTTCGTTTAAATGGCTTTAAGTCATTCCAAAACCAGGGATACCGTAAAGGGGTAAATGGTGTCACACATCTCTGATAAAGCAAATGCCCCCTTTTGCCGATTGCGAAAAAATGTACCTCTCTCTAAACCAATAACATGGCCGCGCGCTGCCGACCACAGCAATAAATTATCTCCTTATGTTCAGTCAAAAATACCCCTATCTATAACACATTGAGAAAAATGACCTGTTTCGGCATCCCTGTTCCATAAACCCAAATAGGATTAGATATGCAAATACCTTCGACTTTTAAACTTTCACTTTAGAAAATACTCCTTCCCCCCGCTTGAAGAGAATTTATATCAAAATAAACTCTATTTGGAGCCTATATAAATAGAAGAATTATAACTCTTATTTTTAATGTCTTTCACTTTTAAAATCACGAGATTTCAAATAATTGGAATATTGGACTTATTTTATTGCCTAAAATGTACTTTTTTATTATCATAAAATATCATAAAATTTATTAATCTATATATTAAATATTTAAATACCAATTAATAAATAAATGTTTTAAATTACAACATAGGCTCCTATGCGAAAATCTGGCACTTGTTTTGATTTTGACAGTTCTTTGACTTCAGTGAACGCAATTAAAAAGTATAAATTGATTACTTTGTGTGGAATTTGAAAATATTGTTTATTTTAAGGGCACTTTTTGAGAAAGATCCGGACGAAGAAGTGGAAGTTGAAAAGCCAAAAACTATAAGCTTGAGTTCAAGCGCTCCGGCGTCGACCACAATAAGTAGTTTACTCGGAAATTTCGAGGTATATTCAATTGGATTCCATTTGAAGCCTTTATTAATATATTGGCCATTATTAGGAATCAGTTTTAAATGGAAGACTCGACCCTTCGAGTACAGTTCATGGTTTCACAGCTGAGATCGGAGCCAGTGGTAGTTTTTGTCCGCGTCACAGAACACTACCCGTTACTGTTTTCTTCTATACTCTTCAAGACACCGACAAAGCAGACAAAGTGTCGTCACCTTATTTGGTAGGAATTGGCTTACATTCAATTAATTAAACTTTTAATCCAATTGTATTCAATCAAATTTAATCAAATGTAGGGACACATCAATTTGGGCAAAAAGGGATATCATATTCCAAGAAAAGGCACAGTACAAGCTGTGAGTTGTCATTAATTGTGTCTTATATAATTGTCTTCTATTGTGATATCATAATAATTATAACAATTATTGCAGACTCTATTCAACCCTCACGGAACTGTTGTCAAGATGTTTGTCGTGAGATATGATCTTTCAGATATGCCTCCAAATAGTCAAACCTTTTTACGTCAGAGAACACTATTCATGCCAAGCGATGCCAATGAGAACGACGCCGACAATCGCAAATGGCTCCGATATCTTATTCATTTGAGGTAATTATACCATATATTTCATTAAAAATCGATCCAACAATTCTCAACTCTCTCACAGGTGAAAATATATATAATTGTCTTTTACGAAAAATAAGCCATTTTCTTTAGCTCGTTTTCTTCCAAATATTTCTAATTAAAGTTTGCATCCATTGATGCTCGGGTTTAATCAGGTTTTAAAAACGGACAATCCTTTCATCTTTTTCCTAATATTCATACCTTTTACATAATTTAATTCGAGATTAAAAAATTGTTTTAAAAATCGTATATAATTTTTGGTTAATTTTTATTAATAAATGGTTAATTTAATATTTGTTATTATCTTAACAATGACTAACATATACTGTATATAGAGTTGTCTTTAATTCTATTAAGAAAACGATATCTTAATTCGTAGAATTGAATTCAAACCAAAATTACATTATTATTCCGAAGCGATTATGCAAAAGAATCCATTTGAAATGGGAGAGGCTTTTATGTAATCCACACTATATATCACTTATTTTAAATGATTTAAGAATAATGACTAAAAATATGTATTAATAGGACAGTACGTTGAGGACAAGGCCTTTTTACGTGCTTTTAGGTTAAGGTTCTTTCATTTTGAGCAACGCTTTGGCTATGAGTTGAAACGTGTGAACATTCAAATAGAAGTTCCATATTTTGATAGGTTTAACAATTTGATCGCATACAAGAATTTTTATTTAATAATTTAGATATGAATATTGTAGTCACGATTGTCAGCCATAGTTACAAAATGACGCATTGATCCTGAATTTGCAGTCATTGAGCCAAAAGTCAATATTTTTCAAATTGAAATGTTAGAGATGAACGTGAGCTGAATCACAAATTATTCTATTCCTAAACCATTTTTTTCACCAAAATGAAGGCACGGAATACTATTGTTTTATTTTATTCAATTAAGCAATTATTTCAATCATTTTTTAGATGAAAATTTTATCAAATTTTCAACAAATCTAATCTTTGGAATTCAATTATCTCTAATCCAATAGAGTTTCCTTATTTCGAGGTTTAGCCAAATTCAATATAATCTAATCGATAACTTTTTTTAGTATTAAGTGATGACAAGTAATTTCAAATATTTATTGATAACAATATTGTGGTGAATAATTATTAAATTTTTATTTCATTCATTTCCTTTTATAAATAAAATGTTGCGTTTAATTATTTTGAATTTATTTTGAGATTACGTTTAGCAATTGATTTGACTTCAATAAAATTGAGTCTCACTTAAGCACATTTCAAGCGAAGATTATCATAAAATATAAGCCGCATTTGGTTGACTTAAATAGCATTTTTATTCACTTTGATTAAATGGATTTATGTAAAATTGAATGATTAAATGATTTTACATTATCAACAATTCTATTTAGTGAATTCGTAATTTGTTTTTAAGTTATAAAACATAATAGAGAGTATTTGAACTGATTTTAAATTAAATGAACTCCAATTAACTCTTTATACTCAATAAGTTAGAAAAACTAATTGCAAACAATGACTTCATTATTCTGAAAGATTTGATTAATTTTGTATAAATAACTCGAACTAATTAATTGATGTGAATTGTATTGACAGATGCGAGAGCTCGAAATCTGGCCGAATCTATTTGCATACAGACGTGAGAATAATAGTATTTCGGAAGCACGACCTGGACGTGGCCACCATTAATGGACAGCGACCTTATGAACTGCGCTCATTCACTCAATGCCCGGTTAACCCTAAGTACTCATAACAGTGACTCGTATTAGGGTTTTAGTTATTAGCCGTATTTTAGCCTCAATATTAACCGTCTTTATCGTCTTAATTGATTGAATAGATTTTAGGCCAATTAATCTTTGAATAAATTTCAAAATATGCACATATTATAGTTTTATTGAATCGATATAAATACTTATTCTAAGATATATGATATGATATGATTGGATCAAAATATTCTATTTTGTTTGAGCATAAGTTATAACAAAATATGTTTTAATTATGAAATAGACAAATAAAAAAATATTATTCATTTAGAATTGTTTTATTGAATTATTAATCAAACTCAGCTTTGAATTGCTTGATATCTAAAATAATGAAAGTTTATTCCTTCCCCATTCCTTCACCTGTCAATGATATTAACCATGTATTCACTTCTAAACTAAATGAAAAATGTAATTAAATACAAAGAGTCGTAACTTTAATGACGCGTTTGGAGTATTTCTCAGAATCTTCGCGGTATTGACTGATGATTATCGTGTTGTTGATAGATGTGGTCATAACTATTTTTGTATAGAGACGAGGCATCAATCATATGCCTTTGACAGTACTTCATTCTTCTCATTTTCATACAACAGCCAATTGACATCGCAAATGACATGATTAATAAGATAAATATGGATACTATGGCAGCCGCCACTCCATCGGCTCGAAAGCACATTGAACTATTTGCTTCCATCTCACTATCTGTTGTGTTATAAATATTAATCACTAATTTATAAATAACCTATAATTCAAAATGTGATTATCTTTTGACAAACTTTGTTCTGATGCGTCGTTCGCCACATCTTTTCGATCTGATTCTTGTCTAACTTCAAGCGATTGAAATAAACTAATACTCTCTGAGACTAATGGCTTTTCTGTTGTCGACACTTGTAATGAATCAACGGAACGTTTTGATAGATTACGCCAATAACATCTTTGGGGCTTAGGTTATCAAAATTCAATATAATTAACAATTTAAATCATTATTTAGTAAGTAATTACCGGACATTTATTGTGACACATGTGGATATCACACTCGAGATATAAGGCTGGACTTCCAGTAAATCTATAGTAATGTCGTTAAAACATTAATATAATATAAATACATTAAAATATACAATGTCAAATACAATGTCATTAAAATACATTGTCAAATATACAAATACATGTGTCCATTAAATCTGGGAATAACAAGAAATATTACCTAAAAGCCTTCAGATAAGAGTATAAGCTGACCTGATGACCATTTTCAGAATTATAAGTACCCCTAAACGGACTAATTAGTTTTTCATTTGTGACGCATCTAAAATATAACAATAAAATATCATCTAATTATAATTCTTTATTGATTTTATACATATTAAA
>JAUJYU010000625.1:0-12012 GCA_033995675.1 Nothrus silvestris
TTGTAATTAATATACTTAATCTTATATAGATATATTTGTGATTTATGAATTGTAAAACCATTACTTTATTGTATTTAATTATAAAATTGCATTAAATGTATTACTAACAATCCACCGGATAAATAGTTAAAAACGTAAAAGGCTTTCATATAGTCCATGCTAAAGTTGCCATAGTTGGCAACGTATACTTTAGACAGTATAAAGCATATGCTGCCATTGAAAACCAAATATAGAGTCAGTAGTTTATGCCATAAACTATATGGAAGCCTTTTAGGTTTTTAACTATTTATCCGGCGATTGATTATAAATAACAATTCATTTTAGGGCATCAGTTTTGACATCGGGTTTTGAGTGGAGACTATAAACTCAAGCTAATCTCAAATGGGATAAATAGGACTTTTTAACAAATCTATTCCTGTATTCATTGAAAATACATATAAGAAAAGCATTGATGTGATAGAAAGTCTAAATACTGTTACATTTAAAATTAGGATGAGTTTACAAACTATATTCTTTATTGATATTGTCTTATATTTATAATTAATAGACTGATTAATGTCATTAATTATAAAATGATGAATTAACATAATTATAATGTTAAAGTTGATTTTAATTTTTAGCAATCAAAAATCAAAAGACCATACAATAAATATTCCACCAACAATTGGTGATTGGAGAATTAAAGCAGTTGCCATTAATCAACAACAAGGAATAAGCTTAGTCAACGTGTCACAAATTGTAAGTTTACACTAATACTGAATAGTTGTTATCAATTATTTATTTTGCAAGATATCAATCGAGAAAGAATTATCAATCGAAATATTGTCGCAAAGCATTATTGAGTTGAATAAAACATATGATATAACACTAATACTAATAAATAATATGGATATAGAATTGGAAATAGAAATTGATGTTTTTGGGAATAAAACATTCTCTTCGCTTTCAATTTCAAATATTCCTAAGAAGCAAAAGTTGATCAAAAAAAGTTACAAATTTCAAACTTTTTCAATTATTTCCAACAATACTGGATTTGATGATATATTTGTTACTGCGATCGCTTTTTACGATAACAATAATAAAAACGTATCCGACACTCAAATGGAAAAAATTTATACAATGAAATCTGTTAATAATACCAAATATAGTGCAATTTTAAAGTTTGACATATCGAGTACAAACACTACAAGTTCTAAAATAAGTCTTCCAAATCTTTGTCCTAATAAAGAAAATTTTGGATTTATTAAATATCTTAGAAGTGGAATAAATGACGAAATTTATAATATTGTTAGTGAAGAGATAAAGAGAATGCCAATCGACTTGACACAAACCGACGAGATAAAAGAGCAAGATTGCAATACAATTCATTTTAATATGATTTACGACCTTTTAAGGTTACAATACATGAGTTTAATTAATCAGTTGAATTACAATTTATATAATTCACTAACAAAATATATATATAACGCGGCAAATAATTCTTGCGAACCGACACAATTAATGAATAGCTCAATCTTTCTAAATGCAATGTTACTTAAAATTAGTGATGGATATTATAAAATAAAAATTAATCCTTTAATTATGAATCCATTTATAGACAAAGTTTTTAGACAATTTTTAGACAAAATAAACAATATTTCGAAAGAACTGCAAATAGAAAAAAATATCGATAAAAACAATCTTAACTATTTTCCAAATACGGCAAAATTTAGTATTGCTGTCGCCTCAGTTGCATCTTATATGAAAATAAATTTTAATTTAAGTGAAAATAACAAAGAATATTTGCTTAAAACCTATACTACACTTGAAGATCCCAATGAATATGTAATTACATGCTTAGCATTGCATTACATTGGAGTAGACAAAGATTCTGATAAGTGTTTTACAAATATAGTTAATATGTCTCTCAATAATAATAATAATACTTTTTGGCTAAACAAAGATAAGAAACCGGATATCATAATAACATCTTTTGCATTGAAAATATTAATGAAACGAAGATATTTAAAATTAGGTTTAGAGGCATTTCGATTCCTCTTAAGTCCTTTTAAGTCAAAAAAGTTTTTACGAGAATTTGGTTAATATTGAATCAATGATTGGATTAGAAACTATTATAGAATTTGTCAAATTCGCAGAAGATTTGAAAGAAGATCCATTTGAATTTGAAATGGCATTTAACAGTCATAATCAAGAAATAAAACATAAGATTAACAATATAAATAAAATGATTGAAATACCAATTCAATTTGAAGATATATCTAATAACAGTGTATTACAAATAAAAGGTTATAAAGCATCTCCTGAATTTAAAGTTGTTATATTTTGTAAAAATGATTCCAATACTAATTATTCAAACGCAACTTATTTTATATATTGCCAAAGGTTAGTTTGTATTGAATTGATTCTAAAGTTAAGAAAATATTTCTTTATAGTTACAACAAATATACTTCAAATTCTTCAATTTTGTTGGAATTAAATAAAGATATGCCAAATGAAAAATTTACAAATTTAAAATTAAAATCTGGCGAAGCTTTAATCGTTGGACATCAAACTTATCGTAATGCTATATTTATAATGTTAGAAAAGGTAACATTTATTAATGTATTGCTTCAAAAGTTATATAGAGTGCTTTCATCTCGAGTGGAAACCTATCTTTCATTAATAAAAGCTTAACAATTGCTTTGAAAGTTTTGTCTTTTATAAACCTATGAGTTTATTATATATTTAATAAAATAACCCAAAAAAGTAAGATACATATAAATGATAAAGGTTTCTTTATGAGGTGAATGTGATATACTCTGTATATTTAATTGTTTAAATTGAAATTCTATTGAAATATTTAATAATTTGTTAGATTCAAAAAGGAGATGTTTGCATTGAATTGCAATGGGAAGGCATATCATTTAATGACTATAAAAGTTATAGTAATATTGAAATTTACCCTAAAGAAAACTATTATAATGAAATGCTTAAATTAGATGTCGATTAAATAGACTAAATAATAGAAGTATTATGGAATCATAGTATACATTAAATAATTTTATATTTTACATATAGAATCTTAATTAAAAAAAAGACCAAATAGAATAAATAATAGTACAATGATCAATAGGGATCAATAATAATTTTATAATCTAATTTAAACAAATAGTTTAGCTTCTTATAAGAGTTGATAATAATGTCACAATTGAAATTTGGTTTATATAAAATTATTATTTTAAGTTATATCTATAATAAAATATTAAATTTTACAAATTTTACTTAAATTATTAATTAAATCCTTTTGATTAAAAAAATAAAGAAATTTTATTTTATTACTCTATAAGCTTTTATTGCATTATGTTATTAAAAACGAATAACCAGCGAATACCCAATTTAAAAAACTTTATTGAAGTATTACTTAGATATATACAAACAAGAGATCTCCCTTTCCTCTATACTCAATAAACATTTGATAATCTAAAGAATATTACAAATAATTCTAAGTCTTATCAAATTCACCATTAAGTTCTTAAGAAAGGAATAATCTCGTGTCTATACAGTACATGCTTTATGTGTTTAGAAGTTTAACATAAAAGTAAATGTTTCATTAGATTGCTTTGGTTTGTATTATATAATCAATTATTGTAAAAGCATACTTTAGCTAAATCTTAAATGATTACACTTAAAGTGTAATTATATTCTAAGACTTTACCATTTTATGATTAAGTTACAACTTTAGAGCTGGTAAGAAGCACTTTAACTACACTAGCTCTATTTAAAAATGGTGTCTTGCTTTCAATATGGAGATCCCAAACGCCACTGACAGCTTTAAAAAAATGGAATATTATTGAATTATTTGGATAATCTTTAGTACAAAATTTGCCATCTTCATAATAAACTTTACTTTCAGGACTTATTAGAGATATATTTAAAAAATTAATAATATTTGAAGATATTTTCCATTCAGTCATAAGTCCGAAAAAATCTGGCAGTATAAAAGTTTGATTGGTTAGATGTTGATTTAATGAAAGGATATCACTAATCTCTAAATGAGACCCTGATATATTAACTTTTAATTGATTTGGCTTGAATATTTCGTAGCCAAAGTGAACGTTAGCAATATTCGAAATTTTAGCTTTATTACCAACCGAATCAATGGATCTGAGTGCGAAATAAATATCACCACCTTTCCCATCACTATTTGCTAACCAAAATTTTTCGGGTAATTTAACACTCATTTCTTGTTTAGTACCCGATAATAAAGGCTTGTCATCACCTGATTCAATCATATCATGTGTAATTCTCATTTGCTGATTAAAATTAACATCATCTAATAAACTTTCTTTATTATTGCTTACTCTCAAGTCAATCTCTTTAACTAAACCCTCTGTGGAATTATCACCTGAAGCTGTAAATGAAATATAAACCATGTGTTCATCTCCTAACAATTGATTCACCTATAATAATATAATTAATCACTTAATATTAAAAGATCTTAACAATAATTATAGGAACAAACCTTTAAATCTTTAACCGGTTCGGGGGGTATTACATCTTTTTTAGTATAATTAGAAATTTTAAACGAACCAACATTTTTAGTTCGAACAAATGCAGATATATTTTGATATTGAATCTGTTTTTCTGGTTTAATAGGATTAAAAATAAAATCTTTTGTATCAAACGAATCTTTTGGTGGTTGGGCTCTTATTTTATTAAAACTTCTTGGTTTTTTAGGACCAAAGCTTTTCTTATTTCCGATGACAACTTTCGTATTATTGTTATATCTGACTTCAGCAGATACACTATATCTGCCATCTGATTCAGCCTTTGTAAACTTAGCTTTGTAAAATCCATCTTTGAGACCGCTCTCCTTTACACTAATAGAATATTTTTCATCATTTGGAGATTCAACAGTTGCGTTGACTTCTGCTCCTATGACAGGGTAACCACCTTTTAAGACGTGTACGTTAATTGTTGGTTGATCTATTGAATGGTCAATGTCAATCTTGCTTAACCAAGCTTGAACAGTTATGGGCGGATCATTTTTGTCTTTAACTTCACTTGTGACTTTCACATTAATTTGAATGTGATTAATTGCGTCATTACTATGAATAGTTATATTATAAAATCCTTTTGGTGCTAATGCTATTTTCAATATACACGCTTTAGGCTTATCATCTACTAAATTAAATGGAGGATCGCCACAAGAGTACTTTGTACCATCTGGTGCTATTATGTCGACATATAATTTACTGCCTATGTCTTCGGCGGATAAAGTTATTAAAGTATTTTTGCCAATTTGCTCATCTATCGGAATGGTTAACTCTTTATTTTTACCCTCAAAATCTATACGCTTATTAAATACAGATATAGTCTCGTCTTCATCATCACAACTGGCAAATGTTGCGAACGCAGATTTAATTTTAACGGCGGCTTCTTGGCTATCTGTGACTCTATCCATTTTCCCTCCTGTAAGTGTTGTTAGGCTTTCTAATTCCTTAGAAGCATTAGGTCCGAGTGCAAGGCACATGACCCTTACATTTGATTTAATGACATCATTCATTACATCTTTAATTTTTGGAAGTTGATTTTCTTCACCATCAGTTACAAGTATTATAGTTGATCCTTCACTTCCACCTATACTTTCATTTAAAAAATTGATTGATTCTAGTAAACCTTTACCTATTGCTGTATGTCCGCCCACATTAGTAGGAACTTTCGACTTTATTGCATTTCTGTCAGTTGCTTTTAATATTGGTGTTATGGATAATACTCTTTGAGCCTCCGTTGAAAATGTTACAATTCCAATTGAATTACCGTCCGGGATATCGTCAATAAATGAGTTGGCGACCAAATTAAGGCTATTTATTCTATTACCTTTCATGCTACCCGATATATCTAATAGTAAAACGTATTTGTCGTGATTTATTACTTTAAACTTCCTCAAAGTTATGCGTGGGAGAAATTCTGCCGGCTTTGCAATTTTTCTTATATAATTGAACAAATAAAATTTATAAAATATTGAAAATAAATGCTTAAAAATATTTATATCTATATAAATAAAATTTATTTAAAGTTTAATAATGAAAGTTATTATGCCCTCTTGTAATAATTAAGCACATGGTTCGAAGCACACGGAAATGAATATTTCTTTAAATTAATCGGAATAATAGTCAAAATGCACAAGGTCTTAAAGGGAGGTGTATGGTAAAGTAATTTTTTCCATATCAAAAGGTAGGGTTAAAGAGTTTAATTTGATACAAAACCTATGACATTATTTAATTGTTAAAAATAATTTTAAAATTGTACTCCTATTCCAAACATAATCTTACATTTTATTTTTATCACTACTTTAATTTTATGAATAGAATTGGCTTAAGTATCATTTTATTACTAAAATAAACTTTGTAACTTAAAATAATAAATCTTAAAAGATCATAAATTGCATTTTTGAAAATTTACAAAAGTAATAAGCGTATTTCAAAACTATTTCTATTAAATATTAAAACTATTAAAAAAATTATAATATCACATACTGTTTGTTTTTAAAGTCATCATTCATCATTATGACATCCCAAGTACTAATTCCCCCACATTTACTGTTATGCATTGTGGGAGCATTTTTATTGTGAATTTTCAATTGCGAGTTAGAATCGCAAAAATTATTTGTCTATAAAATTACGAAACAAAATTTAAAATAATTTAATTATAATAATTAAAATTAATTATTTTTTACAGAATTTAAATAAGGTAGAAACATTAATGATCCTGTAGCATCTGTTTTATCATCTGCAATAAAATCGCATTCATAATCAATAGTTCCGTCTGGATATATCTCGCATTTTGTTGGAGAGCCATCTTTATAAGTTATTTCAGGCCAACCACTTATGTTTTTAATACAAGAAGTTGGATAGACCTTTGTTATAATTTAACGTTTAATGTCATAAATTTTATTTAATTATTAATATTTATTAGTGTTAAAAGCAATTTATGTAACAGTTAAAAATAAAATTTACATAAGTATAAAATTATTTCTCATTGAAACAAAAATTTTCAAAATTACATATTTATCAGACAGGGTTCGTATGATTGCAATATCACGAAACAGTAGTGGAATTTTGATAATTTACCCGTATTGGTACTGTAATGGTATTGAAATCGGAAAATTTACCGGTAATGGAACGGTATTGGAATTTTATTTTGAATTTCATATCGGTATTAGTATTTATGAAAAACTTTTAAATGCTAATAAAGAATAAACTTTAATAATGGAATTACAAATTTTACAGTATTTTAATTGTAAAATTTTTGAAGCTTACAAATTATAATTACTTTTAATGAATAAAAGATAATCAACATTTTCTGGTGATAATCGATATCTTCTTGATTTTAAAGTTCTGCCACTCATACTGAAATTACGCTTTGATTCGAATTGAGTTGCATGTAAAACATCTTTAGCAACATAGCGATATTAAGATGAATATTAAAATATTCAAACCAAAATTTTAAGAGATCATGTGTTTGAGAGCCATAAAACACCGCCTTTGAATAATTCTCGATCTCATTCTCATACATATCTCCCGTTTCTATTTCCTCGTTTTCTTCATCCGACTCGTATAAAAATTATTCATATAATGCAATTTTTTGTTTTTTTGTTTGAAGCTCTTTAGTACTAGTTTTTTAAGACTGATTTTCAACATTAAACACTGATGAAAGTGATTTAATGTTTTGTTTAAATGTATTAATCACTTCTTTTTATCAGATTCTTCTAATAATATTAAATCTTTGGATTGAAAAACAAAGAAAAATTATGAATAAAATGAATTTTCAAATATTGTTTAACATTTGACTCCAAAACCTTTTTGAATTCTTTGATAGTATAACTGCCTTTTTCATCAAATTTAGGTTTTGATATTATCCTTCTCTTAATTAGTAATACTAAATGAATAGTTGGAGAACTATTTTGAGATAAAATCAGAGTTGAATCAATTCTTTAAATAATTTTTCATCTATTGATAATAACTTTCTAATGATTCTTTATCGATTAATGAAAACTCACTGAGATTTATAAAACCTCATCAAAAACTTCTAACATACGATAGACAGAATTAAACCGAGTTTCTACTTCTTGAGGTATAGGCTTAAATTTTTTCAAAAATTTTCTCATCAATCCTTTACGTTTGATTAGTTACGATTTCCTTCACTTGATTTATATTCTTATTTATTTTAATGATTTCTTTGTTATTACTATTAAATGTATGTTTAAGCGCTAAATTAATATTATGACCACTACATGAATACCTTTCTTTATCATCACACGCTCGTATCACATTCGCTGCATTATTTGTTACAAAATAATTTTCATCACTCCCACAACCGAATTCGTCTAATATAACATCAATTGCTTCTTTAATACTAAGTCCAGTTTGCCTTTCCTTCATTTCTAGTGTCGCTATAACGAAATTCTCCATTTTCCAAACTTTTTCATTCGAATCACTGCTAATATAATGACCAGTTATAGTAATATAATGAGCACCAGTCATGTCATGTTTCCATAAATCCAATGTTACTCTTATTCCTCCGATATCTTTTGTAATACTATATAGTCTTTTTATAAGTTTTTCATAAATATTCGGAAGTTTGAAACTTATGTGATGTTGGAATTATGTCATTGACATTTAGTGATTCATATTTTGCTTTAATATTTCTTAAGTATTGAGCTAACTGATTAAATCCAATTCCCTCTATTAAAGTGAATGATCGCATATCAATAGCACAGCACATAATTATTGAATCTGTGAATTATTTTTTAATTGCATTCAAGTTTACATTTATAGCTTTTTTTTCGCAAAGAAATGATGAATTTTTGACTGATTTTTGAGTTACACTTATGAGCCATAATCACATTAGTTCCCGAGAATTTCTTATGAGTTAGTATTTCTTTACATTTGATGCAGGAAATGAAATCAGTTTTTTTTATTATTAAATAGCACTCTATTAAACTATCCATTTAGGATTATTTCCCGACACTTGACCTTCTACTTCACCTTCACTTGAAGAGCCATTTTTTGAAATTATTTAAAACATTTAAATTCAATTTATTTGATTTTATACAAAACAAATGAAATGTTTCAAAAACGCATATGATAGAATGACTCATTTCTTAATATTTTGTAATTCAATACTACATAAATAAACAAACTTAATGCAAAAGTTATAATCAATACGGTATTGGAACGGTATTACAAAAAATTTACTGGTATTGGAACGGTATTGGAAAAAACTTTTAAGATTTTTTCAATCACTAGTTCGTATGATGATTATAAAGAATAAAATACATTATACTGTACAGCAGGGGTTCTTAAATTGGGTTTTGCGGATCACCAGTGATCCGTGCATAGGCCTCAGGTGATAAATTTTAAAAGAGCAATATTAAGTATTATTAATGTAAAAAATGTATGCAAAAAAGGCTTGTGGTGCTCTGAAGAATTGACCTAAGACTTGAAAGTGATCCATTCTACAGCACAGTAGTAGCACAAAATTTAATTATAAAGTAAAAAGAAAGCGAAGCAAATATCATTTAGCGGCTGTTAACGAGCTCAAGTAAGTACTCGTACACACGACACCCGAGCACAAATACCGAATTAGTATTATAGATATTGTAAGTTTGCCAATGATTATAGTCATACCTCGCCCTCTTCAAGATAAAATTCTGGGTACACATCGCTGCCTCTTAAGCCATATTCATCAAAAACACCGTATCGAAAGTGAGCCCATTCATGTATAAATTGCTTTTCTGTTATTAAGAAAATAAAAGGTTCTTTTTATTTGAATATTTTATTAAAACAAACTTTGTAATTATCTATTTGATTAAATGGCTCATTTAATTACATAGGCTTTACCTAATAATGATTATATATTGCGACAGATATATCGCACTTTACTATTTATCGAAAATAGCATTATAATATAAATTAAATTACTAAAATAAGTTCATGAGCCCTGAGATTTTGAACAATTTAAGTATATATTAGTCATGAGAATTCTCGGTATTATGAGTCTCGCTCTCGTCTCGGTCTTGCCTAGCAAGTCTAATCCCGTCTCGTCTCCTAATTTTCTAGAACTATAGATCTCGTCTCGCGGATTAAGTGAACTTTTAATTTAATCCTCAATGATTAATCCTTAATACTTATGATTTATCTTATATTTATTGCGCATTATTTATAATAAATTAATTTCAATTAGCTATTATTATTAATATATGTTATTTGAATTTATAGACATACTTTTATATAAACAAATAATTTTTCATTAAATAAATTTTCTGCCTAATCGTCTCGTCTCGTTTATCAAATTTGTCAAATCTGCCGTCTCGCGAGACGAGGCGAGATTTTAGGCGAGACGAGATCTCGTCTCATCACTAGTGTATATTAAGTGCATAATATTTGTGGCAATAAAGTCTATGTGCTATACAATAGGCATGAAAACGAGATCTCGTCTCGCCTAAAATCTCGCCAAATCTCGTCTCGCGAGACGACAGATTTAAAATATTTAATAAACGAGACGAGACGAAAATGGCCAAAATTTATTAAATGAAAAAAATTTCGCTATATAAAAATTCAAATTGCTTTTAATATAAATCAATTTATCGATGAGCTCACCTTTTAAAACAGGTGCGCAATTTTAAGACTAATCATGAGTAGCTAAGGATTAAGATAAGAGTGCCTCGAATTCACGAGACGAGACGAGATTTATAATTCTAGGAAAATACGAGATGAGAACGAGATGCATAAAATTGAGAATTTTCATGCCTACTATACAATATAAATATGATTTGGCCACCCGGAACTCATGCTTTTAATTTGAAATTCTTGCACTCATTTTTTTAAATTAAACATTAATAAACATGTTTTAATAAAAAAAAGTTTATTTTTAAAATATAACACTAGTAAAACTATAAATTGCGAGAGTTTAAAACTAAATTAATTATATAAATTTTCCATACCTGGTCTACCAAAATCTTTAACGGTTTCGTTCCAATTTATAAGAAAATTTTCTGTTAAATGTATATAACGGCCGGGTTGACCACATTCATCAGCCTGGAGTGTATAAGGCTCATCACCAGTTACCGGATCCGTTTTCCCTATTCTTATGTGCGAATCAGAATAACACGACGGAATATCTTTAACATTATTAAATGAAGTCCAACTATTAGGAATTATAATCGTAACATCTTTAAAATAGGCCCTTTGATCAGTCGCGTTATAAAGGAATTCTGATGAAAGTTTTAATAAATTCTAAATATCAGAATAAATATTAATTTATAATTAGCATTTAATTTATTGCAATGATAAATAATTTATATTTACAAGTAAATTTTCATAAATTTTTTGGCCATTTTCTGGTTTTAAATCTTTATTGATTGCAATAACTAAGCCTTCATAACCTCCGTTTATTATTTTGATTCTATCGTCACATTTAATAGAAAAAATTGCTAAAAATAGTAAATAAAACCTCATTATTAAGTTTTAACTATTAATAATTTATTTCAATTAATGATAACTTAATTTATATTTAAAAGATATAATGATAAATTATTATCATTTCTTAGAATTATAGTTTGATTAGTATGAGAATTATAACAATTGACACTTATTTATATTTTTTATTTAAACTTCTAAAATAATAGCACATTTACCACAATTACATTAACATTACTTCAATGTATCACAATTAATAGTCTCGACTAGAGCTGAGCAAAATTAGACTTTAGACTTAGTCTAAAGTCCAAGTCTAAAATCTATAGAAATCTCAGAAGTCTAAGTCTAAAGTCTAAAGCATGTTAGACTTTAGACTAGATTTTAGACTTCAAAAAAATACTGTTTACGACCTGTAATTCATGGTACAAATTAAATGCACAAATGGAAAAAACTATCGCTTTCAAGATATATAAATTTCAAAAAAGGAATTCTTAGTTTTAATTATTGATATAAACAAAGATTTTTCGGTTTTGTTTAAAAAATGGATTCT
>JAUJYU010000626.1:0-12011 GCA_033995675.1 Nothrus silvestris
GCATAGAGTTGAATGTATAACATTGTAATCATAAATTTGTTGATGTGTTGCAGGCAATATGCAATGAATATGACTATGACTGTACATTGTATGCAACGTGTATTAAAACATACACTGTACTGTACATTTGGTTGCATACAAATCGATAAAAAGTTTTTTGTTATAATTTTTTTATTTTTCGAAAATTTTTAAAGTTTAGTAAATAATTGAATTTTCATAAATAGAAGAATTTATAATTTTATTTGACCCCATCCTTGACCACATCAGAAGCTATAGCCTACACCTTTGAAGGCATGCTATCAAAAAAATTGATACATTTATTAAGCATATTTAAATCACATTGAAATCACATTAGATAAAGATAATTAGATTTAGTAACTCATAAAAGCATTCAATGTTACAATTGATTATTGTTTTAAAGTATGTTTTCGTCTGATAGTCTCCTGAGAGACTTCATAATACAGTCTTTGGCGAACATCTGATCCGCTGACTGATCGACTCTTCTTATTCCTCGAAAGCTTAGATTCTGGTAATATTTCTTCATCTGAAATATTTTAAAAATAATTCAAATAAATTTATGGTATATTTATTTATCAAACCTTCAAAATTGTCTTTAAGACTGAGACATCTTTTGAGAAATGCGTTCTCATGATTAGTGAATTGTGGCCTAAACTTGTTGTTTGACAGATAAGAAACATTTCTATTCGACTTATATTTATGTCTTTGGTTTAAATCATTTTCTTCAATACTATTTAATTTTTGTAATCGTTTCGCATAATTAACTGCATTCTCATTAATAACTTCTTGAATATTAGTTAATCCATCACTTCTTTGGCAAAAGTTTAGTTCAATGAATGCGAGCAAATGTGAGAATGTGTTGAAGCGATGAAGAGACATTCCCACGAATTGTATTAAGAGAATTGTGCCGAAAAACAGAATTAAGACTAAGCCAATTATATCCATTTGAACTTTTTCTGATTTTTCAGTTATCACTTCATAAGTCATCGTGTCTTCGTTATATATTTTGGTCACATTCTCTTCTCCGAACTCAAAAGATATATTAAAGTCGTTTTTATGCATTTGAAGTAATAAAACAAATAAAATGAACAGAGAATTCAATATTCCGAATACGAAAGCGAATCTATTCCGAAGTTCTTTCAAATCAGACGCAACTTTTTCTTCATGTTTCGGGTCTTTATCGAGAGGTAAAAGATATAAATGAATAAAATCTTTCCAAAATTCTAACTCTTGTGGATCTAAATCTTGTGTCGGAAAAGCCTTCAAATCTTCGTCTATCGTCCAAATCGGTCTAAAACTTGTAAACGAAAATTCACTTTGACTGGAGCTGTGATTGGGATCCAATTCATACAAACTCGAAGGCTTTGCCAATAAATGAATAGTTTTGGGTTCATTTTCTTCAAACACAGTGTTGTCGTCCGAATGTGCAGAAGACAATTGGCTAATAACTAAGCTATGCTTTAATGCTTTATTAGGATTATTCTTGTCGGCGACTATTGTGTCCAAAGATTGCAATATTCTATTGCATTCATTTAATTGACTCTTCATTTCTGTGAGAACAACACTATCTTCATTGGGAATTGTATTTGAACAACAATTACAACTCATAAAACCTGACTTATTATATCCTTCGAATCCTTTAATATTTAAAAATTCTAAAATTTTATTTTTATGTTTGGGCTGTTTATCCATCAGACTCTGTTGTTTCGCAGTTGTGTCCAAAGCCACTTCACGCGTACCCCACGTGACAACATTCAAGTTAACAATTGAATAAATGGTAAGCAAGAGATACATACTTGGGATACATAGAAGATATAATACAAGAGGGAACAGACATACGAATTCAGACGGATGTATAACGGCTGCGATTAAAAAACTGATGCATAAGCTTATAAAGAAAAGAGCGGTCGGTTGCCATAGACCGAATTGAATGATCTCCAATGCAGTGCTCACCAACACCGCTAACATAATCAATGCATAGCCTGTACTCAAAATAACAGACAATGAAATTTGTGTCTCATTTTTAGCCATAAAACAAACAAGAATATAAACAAGAATAGGAGCGCCGCTGTATAATAAACATAGTTGACTACTCAGCTCAAAGCTGGTACTCATGGCTCCGACAACCATCAAAAATATGGCTCCAGGACTTAGAATTGTTCCAATCATTAAAGCGCTTTGATATACAATATATAGAGTAGAAATGTTTTCATTCACTTTAACTGTATGTCTATAGTCAGTGAGCAGAACCATTATATTAGCCATTGTTGACGGACCCCATCTTCGACGCTGTGTATAAAATTCACCAAAATCTTCGGGACAGTGTGTGTATGCATCAGATGCAGCACAATATTCGACACGCCATCCCTGTTGTAGTAATAAAGTGCAAAGCCATCGGTCCTCTCCCTGATCGTACTGAATATAATGTATAGCTTCAGAAGGCTTTGTCGCGTATTTATTCATAACATTTTCAGACATTAATGCTTTCGCGCGAAATAACGAAAAACATCCCGGACTGCAAAGGACACAACCGAAAACATGTTCCGTTGCTTTTTGCAACCAATGGGAAATCGCATATTCAAACATTTGATACCAAACCATTGGACCCGAACCTATGGGACGCATACAAACAATAATTATTGCAAATGTAACAAAATATGGGTTTAGGTGTTTTCGTTTAGGATTCTGTACAGAACAGAATAAAAAATTTTATATTAGGTTTAAATATAAGTGAGAACTTAATAATTATTCTCTACATTTTTTTTATTATATTTTATTTTATGAGTTGTAAAAGTAAGTAAAAGTTGTGACCGATTGGATGAATGCGACCACAGGCAGCGCCTAAATTCTTATGTTTTTTCATTAAATCCACTAATAGTCGGACTGCGTTTGGTCTGAAATTTATATCGCCATCGAGTGCAAGAATGAATGTATTTTCAGCTATTTTATCGCGCTTTTGTAAATCCATATCTTTTAATCCATACCCAAGAAGATAATACATGTACATTACCTATAGTTAATCATATAATTAAATCACAAAATAAGAAAACTATTTTTAAACAACATTAGAATCTAAATTAAGATTTTATTGGGAAAAGGATAAAAACTAGAATAATTTATTTTTTCTTATGTTTTTGTTGAATGAAAATTAGAATTAAATTGCAAATTAAAGAATTCGCAATTATTTGTAGACCTCTTTTATATACAGTAGACTCTCGTTATAGTGAACTGGCAAATGCAAGAGAAATCCGAGAAACTATAAGCGGAGATAATAAACATTAGCTCTATGGGAAGTGGACCAAATGAAGACATTTTTAACCATTCACTATATCGAGAGATTCACTATATCCGAGTTCACTATAACGAGAGTCTACTGTATTAGAAATAACATTAAGAATAAAATCTAATATTTGAAGAAAACATATTTATGGTATAAGTTCATAGAGGATAATTAGAGTTAAAGTTTTAAAAGTTTAATTTTAGCTTTTAATATAAATTCTATCCAAAATTAATGAAATTAATAAATAAGATTGTGTTTTAACCCTTAATTGCGAGGATATTAGTAGAAATAAAACTTCAAATTTCTATTTATGACATTTAATTTGTGGTCATTTGATATTTACTTGTCTTTACTTATTTTCTACTTTCAATGAAGAATAAAAGTAACTGAAGAATTGTGTGTTTCCCCGTTTATCGCATTCTTGAATATAATTTTCAGATTTATATTTTATTATATTTCAAAAGGACATTATTTAAAGGGATTCTCAAATAAGTAAATTAGAATTGAAACCTGACTCCAACGCTTTCGATGTCTAATAAGAGTTTTATCCTTTAAATGGACATAAAGTAGATTCTGTCCGGGAAGTGTCCAAACAAGTCTTCCGCCATAAGGAGTTGGAGTAAGTGTGGGAGTTTTCAACCGAATCTTACATTCATGAACACTACTGGCCGCGTAATCTATTATTTCGATCAATTGTTTGACAAATCGATTGATAACACGACCAGATTTTCCATCTTCAAGAGCGTCATCAAAGAATATGTGCGCTATTAAAGGAGGTTCGGTTATAAGTTGTTTCACAAATAAAATACTAAAAAGCGATATTATAAATAATTGTTAATTAAAGGTGATTTACTTTCTATTTCATAGTAGTCAGTATGTTTAGTGTCCACGTGAAACCACTTTCGGGCCTGTCTTCGAGCGCATTGGTCTGAATCCATTCTAATGACAGACTTAAGCAATTGGACCATTTCATCACTATTTTCGTGCCACATCGTTGCGCATAAGTATATCCTAACTATTTCCTCATCGTTTAGCTCTGTTTTTTCGTTACTTTTTTTACCAGAACTTATTTCAGTCTTCGAATCAATCTTTCGGTTCAACATTAATGATTGATCAATAAATACACTACAAAAGGATGGCTTCATAAATAAATTCTCCGTTTTGGCTAATCTTTCTGTACTTGGTTTCCAAATATGAAATGTAACCCATATTTGAGAGAATAAAGACAAAATCCAAATGATTGATTTCAAACTATCAAAGGCTGTCCACTCATAAGTTGAATGGCTATCTATTTTAGAGAACCAAAAAATGTATTGAAGGGGTGGCAAAAATTTAGTTATTCCGCATTCATCTCTAACGCGTAACTGACATAAGGTATTGATTAAGACTAAAGAAAAGGGTCCGACAATAGTAAGTGGGAAAGTGAAGCTAAATAATTGTATGCATATTTTACAGGCGAATTTGGCTGATTTGTAACAAATTAATGTAAATAAAATCTGTAAAAATAACATCCCTAACATATTTGATGGCTTAGAAGTCAATGTTTGGCTTTTTTGATTATAAATTTCTTGATTATAAATATCTTGATTTAAATCTCTATATATATTGATTTGATGTGCACTAAAAGATTCTGTGAACAAATCAAACAGATTATATGCAAGAGGTTTGCCTTCAGAAATGTAAAAGTAAATGAACGTTGTCACTGATATTAGAATCATTTTCCATATTGAAATCCAGGCATATGTAAAATATCGACTTTTTGTCAGATCTTTTTTAACTTTATATAAAAATGACAAAACTTGATAAGAATGTTTAGAGTTTTCAATAATGAGATAGTTCTCCCAATATCCAAATGATATGAAAAGCAGAACAATAGGAATGCCCCATAAATGTTTAATTCGATCGTTATATGCGATTACAGTCCAAGCAATCATAGAAATGATCTGAATTATAATTGATAAAAGATCAGTTGCTATCATTTTTTTGTTTCTTTTGGTCTCATTGTTGATTCGACCAACGAAAACAAGAATAGCCGGCACTAAACCAATTGAATTTGATATCATAGCTCCGTCTGTCGATTCCATTGCCGGCAAAACCATGAATACAAATAAAACCAAACCAATTGTATTCAATGTTTCGATTATAAACACCTAAACAAAAAACTTCTTTTCAATATTATTTTATTTATAACTTTTAGAATAGTTGCTAAAAATGTTAACATTTCTAAATTGAAGGAATTTCTATATCCAAACTACAGAAGGAAGATCTCTAAAAAATGAAACGCTATAATTGTTGGTTTACTTTTCTTTATTCCTAATCATGTTTGAAGGCATCAACTGTTAGAAAGTCTTTAAAACAACTACCAATTCAAAAAAATACAGAAAATAATACAATTCAAAATTTTATATAATTAGCTTTCAATTGATACAGTTTTAAAAGTTGTGATAAGTATATCCGATTAATCACAAATTGGTTTAAATTTTAGAAAACCTCATTCTGTAGTGAACGCTTCTCAAACTCAGTTTTAAGGCACACTGGTGTGCCCTGGCATGATATTTGGTGTACCCTCGGCATATTTAAAACACTAATTTACTAAGAGAATTACCTTATTCTGCTCTTATTATTATAGTATTATCTGACACGTGAGCAAAGTGTGCCTTAGACTTTATAAATAGTCAAAGTGTACCCTAGACTCTAAAAGTTTGCTAACCACTGCTGTAGATAACAAATTAATTGATAACTTACTGTCAAAAAAGTAATCAATTCTGGAGTTTTATATTTTTTAAAAATGCAAATATTTGCACATCTATAGAATGTAATGATTATGGGTGCGATTAATACAAAAAATAAGCACCAAATCCAGCCTATTCTTTCAGGATCACTATTCTTATATGTGACTCTGTAAGACCTGCCACGAGCCAACACTTTAAATGATTCCGTACACAAAGTTATACTATGATTCTCTCTTATCATTGATGCCATTAATAATACCAAAGACTTTGACAAGACTGCACTCATCAGCACTAAAACAAAAGTTATTATGTAAGCAAATATTTTGAGACATCTTATGAAAATATTGATCCATTCAGAGTTCAAAGTTTCGTCATCTTCTGGAGGTGGAAGTGTTACAAAAGAGTCCCACGACTGTGCGCTAAGACAATATATTCAATTAGTTAGGATTATATTACAAATATAAGTTATAATACTAAATAGTACTAAACTTAGTATATCACACCTTGAAACTAGCTTTGATATAAGTAACCTTAAAACTAGTATAAGGTAAGTGGAGGGGGGGGGGGAAGATGCCACACTTAAGGGGAAATGTTCCAACTACCAAAAAATCGTACAACAATATACATGTAGGGCATTGTTACCATCTGATGTATGGGATAAATAATCAGTAACATGTTTAAACTGTATGAATGTTTAAACATAAAAAAAATAAACAAGGGTGTTACTAACTGGCATCTTCTGTGGCATCTTCTCCCGACTTACCTTATAGTATTAATTAGTAATTTCATTGAAATGTTTGAATAAATAATTAATTACCATAAGAAAGATAAAGAAATTTTTGAGAAGGGATAAATTCGCTTTGGCGTCAATTTATAACTTATGAAAATTACAAATTGGGTTTGTGAAAACCTGAAAGGTTTATTTGACAGATAGCATACAGGTATTAAATGTTTAATAGATTTCAGTCTTTGTATTGAAAGCGATCTAATAGTTTTCAATATTATTTAAAGTCAAGTTATATAAAATGCATTTAATGATTAAATTAATAACAAATGATTTTAATTTATATATGCAATTAATTATTAGAATTAGTTTTACTTTAGATAATATCAATTTGTTCGCAAACAAATTGTACTCATTGTTTAAGGATTTATAACTTTTAAACTCATTTTATCGATTATATAGACGTAATTTTTGAAAACTTTTGCAAACTATACTTATAATACTTTTTGGGCTCGTCCCCAAAGTACATACAGTCGAACCCGTTTATAACGAACTCGGATATAACGAATACCCGCTTATAACGAATCAGATTGTACGCACTGATCCCTTAGACTTCTTTAAAAAGTGGACACTTATATCGAATCCTGGTTATAACTCGCACTTTTGGCTGCACCTCCCTGTTCGTTATAAACGGGTTCGACTGTATTTGTGTTTAGAAATTGTATTTTTTACTTCACAAAAGACTTATTTGACTCGATAGTGAACGACAAAAATTTAGTTTGTCTTTTCATTTGAGTTTCGGACAAATAGCAAAACATCAAAATTGAAGAAAAGCCGCTTACAGTGTGAGCTTCTATAGAATTGTAGCTTAAATAGCAATACGTTTGAGAATTGTTTTGAAAGTCAACCAACTGCTAGTCCTTCCGTTATTCCCTTACTTAAGTTGGAAAACATACTTTTCCCCTGATATTGCTTTGAACTCCACTTGTTTGCTATAATGAGAATCTTCGCTTCAAATTAAATATATTCCACTTTTTTTGGATGCATTCATAAAAATGTGAAAACAAGTCTCTAATGTTAATGTACTGTACATACGCTTAATACCAAATTCAAATAAATTACTTTATCTAACGTTTAATGTACAGAATGTAAGACACATATTAATGTCCCGCAAATACCTGTACTCTATATTAAATAAAAGAGTGCTTTTAGATAATTGTTGAACTTTTTATGTTTTATTTATTAATTTGGTATTAAATAAATAGAAAAAACGAATAGCTTTAGCTAAACTCTCCTCTCCGTTATCTTAAAGTAAAACAACTTTAAACTATAATTAAGTACAGTATAGTAATTTACGATATTTACAATAATAAACATCATTTCCGATGGCACTAATTTTTAGTTCAAACTTAAATTCAATTCTCTTGTATTAGAACTTAGAAGAGAGAAAAACTTGAGACCATTCGGTTCTAAAGAGTCAATTATTTATATAAAGGCTTAACTGTTTCAGTTTTCAATTAAACGCTTGCAATAATTGATTATTCAATAATAGATTGGAAACAATATATGAATATTCTAAGCAAAAGCCATGAATGTGAATAAATAAATGAAAATTAAATTATTTATATCGGATTATAAATTATTAATAAAATGAAATATAAAAAGAATAAAACGCTAGAATCAAATGATTTGATTAGAAGAGTGAGTAAAATAAATTGCAAACAATATAGAGGTATATGAAAACCAAATAATAAAAGCAATGTTGAGAAATCCAATGTTTTATAGAATAAGTGATAAGAAAGTTCTATCGAAAGATATAAAGTTATGGAAATATATAAATATAAACATCAATTAAGTTAGTTCTCATTAAATCTTCACTAAACTCATTGGATTCATCGCAAGAATCAATTCCTTTCACATTAATTATTATTGAATTCCTATTAAATATAAATCTTAGAAATAAACAAAAGAATGTCAAGAAAACTAAAGTAATGGAATAAATGAAATAAAAGATAAATTATCATATTCTTTGTGAACGTAGGTTTTATTGCTTTCTAAATAATACCAAAAATTAGACTTTAGTTGCCTTTATTGTGAAGAACTGTTCATAAATGGAAACAAATATATTATATTATATCAGAACTAACTAAAAATGTTTAGAAAATAAAATGTTATGTTTGATTATTAATAAGTTAATTAATTGCTGCCTCCAATTGATATACTTTATAAACTTTAAATATTAAGAATAGCTTCAATTATTAATTAAGTAATAATTATTTTCATTAAAATAAATTGGTTTATATCATGAATTAGTTAAAACTTCAAAACGTCATGTCATCGATTTCTAGGCACTCATTCAACAACGCATTTGGCCATTAATTCAATGACTTTAAAGGTGTTTATATTTGGTGAATATCATGTATAGCACTCGTAAAGTGGACTTCATATCCGCATTCACGATATCTTCAGCCCTTAGTTTCTGCTTTACCTTAAATATTAAGTATAAAAATGAATTAATTTAAACCTTTAACCTTTAAATGAAAAGGTTAAGTAACAAATGGTATACTTGAATGCCAGAGTCTTCTAATAATTGAAAGGCAACGTTGACATTATGTAATTTATTTATAGGCGAAGAGTCGACATAATTTTCCGGCTGAAGAGCAGTCTCTTTAGTAGTGGTCGCTTCGATGATGGGGTCGACGGCTGTCGTGAATATATTGCCTAAGGGAACAAAGTATCCCTCAAGCATTCCCATCAAGAATATCAATAGTAGACCATCGCTGAACTGATTTGGATCTAAATCAACACCAGTTTGTCCCGCATAACACTCTATATTGACTTTATTCAAGTGTTTATTAACAAAGTTAACGAGTGATCGCTTGACTATTTGGAGTTTGTCAGGCGCGTGATCGAAGAGCGTGTCAAATGCGTCGCGAGGCTCGATCCTCATCCCGAGCTCGTCATAAGAGCCGGTCAGCTGTTCAGTGACTGTACTCGTGTGCAAATGTCCCTCTCGTTTCTGAATTAATTGAAATGATTATAAAAAACAAGTTTCTGTTTTTTAATAAATAAATTGTTAAATAAAAAACAAGTTTCTGTTTTTTAATAAATAAATTGTTAAATAAAAAACAAAAAAAAGTATCAAATGAAACATAAATTACAAAATAGATAATAAATACCTGAACGACAACTAAACTGACGCTCACGTTCTGTGGCAAACGAATGGGTGCTCTATAGTGACGGATTAACACAACCAACAAATGAATTATTTGCACCATATTTTTGTTATGAATACCCTCTACAGTCCACTTCACATTAGACCATTTGGCTTGAATTCCAAGAAGTCGATTGGCCTGATCTAACACAGTCCGAAGTTTAGCCCTCTGTCCGTCTTCATTCTGAGTCACTTCCACCACATCCAACTTCTGACCGCTTAGTTTTTCAATGAGTTTCCCCAATATCTGTCCGTCAAATAAGTCTTCTTCGATGTCTTTAACTATAATTCGTTGTTCGCTATCATTAGAAATTAAATACAAATTAATTAAAAGTTTAAGTTTACAAAAGTTTAATTAAAGTGAAGCGTATGAGACCTGAGCTCATCATTGATCCAATTGATCAATATTTTGATCAACTCTTGAAAGTCGTGGTTATTGATCATTCCGGGCTCTATCATAGATCGCTCTTCGTATTCATCTGTGGTATGAATGATATGAATAAATGGAAAATATTTATCAAATCAATTAATGAATAAATCTATGCCTAAAACGAATTCTTCGGGCAGCGCATCGATGATAGGGTGCTGTGCATTGCCATCAATGGCTTGTTTGCCTTCCTCTTCAATATTGTGGACCTCTTCCACTATTGATATATTTGAAACAGTTTTTAATCGTTTAATAAATGAGTGAAAAATATTTCAAAAGTAATGAATGCCTTCTTTGATTTTCTTTCTTCTGCCAATTGTTCCCAAATAGTCCAGAAATGATTCCGGTTTTCCATTAGGAGAGGTCGGAGTTGTGGCCGGCGATGACGGCTGTCTTCGCGGTAAGACTGGAGATGAAGACATCGCTTAACACATCAAATATAAATATATATTATTCACTACTTGAAAATCAGACCTTCAATACATTGAATTTGAAAATATGTCAACTTTTAATAGACTTTATGTAAACAAAATGTGATTTACTTTTAAACTTATTTCTCATTAGTTTTAAAGTATTTATAATTATTTGAATCAATACTTACTTTCGTTGAAATGTAATTATATTTTGATTATATTTTAATTATAATTGAATTGAAATAAGAAATAACTAATGAAGACATAAAGAGCTGCCAAATAGAGGACAAGAATTGAGATCAAACCTCACCCAAAGTGTAGGCACTGAAGAACATAACCATATTTAGAGTTTATTATTTATGTTTAGAGTAAATAAAAAGTTGTCATCATTTCATACTCAATGCGCTCTCTTTTGACTCATTTTCTAACTATCAAACAGTTATTCAAATCATTATTCAATCCTTTTTCTAAAAGTTTTTCATTCACTCAATTATTATAAAAAAGTTAAATAATAGTTAAATAAATAGAGTATTCAAGCCCTCTATGTTTGAGTTAATATTGCTTAAACATAATTGAATTAACTATATATTCATAAACCTTAACCAATAACCAGTTGATTAAAGCTAACAAAATATGTTTAACATGTTTTTTGATAGCCTCTAAAACAATTCTCTCTGAAACAATTTATATGAAAGCAGTTCATTAAATAGTAACTCAAAATGCTTTATTAATTGTGTTGAATTGGTTTACTTTTACCTTTTATGAGACATGAGATTAGTGACGACACCTTAACCTTACCAAAAGTGTCGAACTGACCAAAAGTCATTTTAATTAATATTATTTATTAAACAAGTACCTAACCTAACCTAACCTAAACTAAACTAACCTTACCTAACCTAAATAGTAGAATGGTTGTTTTGATCAGCTTTTGATAGTTAAAATTCGGGATTGTGCGAGTACATACAGGTTAGTATGGGTACACCTATTTTTATTATAATACCATATACTTGTACTTTTTCAATACGGTATATGAGAAGACACAAGTCTTGATCTCGACCCGCAGTTTCATCTCTCTGTCCGATCGAAATGATCGGAGAATGTCGTGAAAACTTTGAAAAGCCAAAGTATTTAAACAATTTTCGACTCTTTCAACATAATATGACTCTCAAATAAAGGCTAATATTTATATGAATATTCATTACA
>JAUJYU010000627.1:0-12004 GCA_033995675.1 Nothrus silvestris
TAATAAATCCCGAAAAATCTTATATTTTTTGGATAGAAAACTGCACTATAAATAATATAATCAGATCTAATATCTTTAGAGCTAATCAAGATGGAAGTGATATAAGGCTACTTAAATCCCATAATTCTTCAAAACTTACTGGACTGACAATAGATTATAAAAACAATTTATTAGTGTTATGCGATATAATTTTTACATTATATACAATTGGATTTGACGGATCAAACTTTAGGGAATTTTACAGATATCCAAATATAAAGTTACGATATTCTAAAACTAGTTATGATTATATAAATGATACATATTATTTTAGTTATATGAAAGTTAAAAATGTTACTAAGATTTTAAAGTATAATTTATCAAATAATATGTTGTCTGAAGCAATGAATATTTCAAATATCGAGTCATTAATTCCGTATACAATCTCAAAATTTCGAATTATACATAAATCACGTCAACCAAATTCTATAAACCGATGTTTAAATGCTAATTGTTTTCAATTGTGTTTACCTATAAATCACACGAACCATAGATGTGTTTGTGGTAAAGAAAATTTATTCTGCATAGAAAGAGTGAGTAAAATATTTTTAATTTAGTTGAAATATATTCATTTTAAAAAATTTATTTTATTTTATTTCTATAATAAATATATAGGATGTTCCATAAATTGGTGCAATTTGTTGCAGTGCAAGCAAGTTTTTGTATTATTGATAGCAAACTTTTTGTCCTAATTTGTTATGATAGACAATCATTTGGGATTTTTTGGACGAGTGGTTGCTTGTGATTAAGTGAATTTTCTTGATATTTCTTAGAATTTAATCCTTATTTAATAAATGCTTAGAAAACATGACAAAAGGGAATACGAAAGATCCTCTATAATTTGCAATTAGACAAACGAACTCTTTAATACAAATCTTGCACGCACTGCAACAGCCAACAACACTCATGGAACAACCTATACTAAGGTCTATATACTTCCAATTCGCCCATCGTTTTTCAAGGATATTTTTTGAATAAAATAACGTATCACTGATAAAAATTTCAGAAGTTTTACACCTCAAAAAACCGTAATATGAGAAAAAAATTCATTAAATTCTTAAAAGTTTTATTGGAATAACTTTTTTGATTCTCAACCGATTTTAACGAATATGGTATCAAATTAAATATTTTGAAATTATAAACAAATTTTGTCTTTGAAAATAAAATTAGTTTAAACTCATTAAAACTTAGTGAAAATAGTTATGAATTTATTTCATATTAAACTCGAGTACTTTTGATCTCATCCGAGATCTTCATCAGGAGTTTTAAATAAATAAAAAACAAAAAATATATAAATAATCAAAATTTGAAAACTATTGAACTTAAACAATATATGATATATTACTCGCGCTTTTCAATGAAGCACTTATTATCAGAGGATTTGATGAAACATCAATTCTTAATAGAGATAAAGGCCATTATATCAATAATATATGGAATGCAGTCATTGAAAAGCGCGAGTGATATATATTGTTAGAGCTCAAGTTCAATAGTTTTCAAATTTTGATTATTTACATATATTTTAAGTTTTTTTTATATATATTTCAAACTCCTGATGAAGATCTCAGATGAGATCGAAAGTACTCGAGTTTAATATGAAATAAATTCACAACTGTTTTCACTAAGTTTAAAGAGTTTAAACTAATTTCATTTATAAGAAGTATTGTTGAAAAGGAGACAGACATCATTTTTTTAAATATATAGATTGACAACTAATTTTACTGATAATACGAGCTAATAATGTTGACTTTACATCATTTTTATATAATTTTGTACAATAAGTTACAATAATTTAAGTTTAATTTCTTTCTAATTTATGAAAAGATGCAAAACGGCTTTACGACGATTTAATGTCGAGGTTAGAAAAGTTGTTTTAAATTATTTTAACTTTCACTATCTTATCTTAATATTAAATTTGACTGTTTTTTAAATAGCTATAACAGACTTATTCGCCCGGTTTTTAATAATAGGTAAATATATTTTAAATTCTTACTAAATATATTTAATTTTATTGATAAACTTGATTTTTTGATATTTAGTGATAAACTTACTGTAAAGATGGGCCTCAAATTATCTCAACTCATTGATGTGGTGAGTCTGAGTCTGATTTGTTATTATTTGAAACTTTGGTATAAATACTTTTGTATAGTCATAGAAAGTTTGATCTCTAAAGTTTATTATAAATATATATGTTTTACTTATTCAAGTCTTCGAATCTTGAAATATTATGAAATTAAAATGATAAAAAATTACTAAATATGAACTTATTTAAAAGTACTATTATTTTCATTAATAATTCTTACTCTTCATATAAACGATCATTAGAAACAAATTAAACACTTTGAGGAAAAGAAATAAAAAATATTTGTTGTGTGAAACAAATCCTTAGAATATTATAAAATATTGGAATAGTTTCATAATTTTTCATTTTGAAGGAAACACAAACGCTTTAGTCTAAAATCTTATATTCAAATTCACCATATCAAACGCCTTAGGCTCTTAAAAGAACACCGACTAACCTCATTATTAGTTTGATTTAAAAAATTTTAAAAATGCAATTTATAGTACTTTGTTATGATGATCAGTTTGGCTAATGATAAAATATTATAAAAAGATATAATGATTTTTTTCACGCAAATTTCATATGTATTTTTTCAATTTTCAAATTCATCGATAAATTCGATTCTTTCATTTAGAAAACTTATAATTTAATTTTAATCTATTATTAAACCAATAAATTTGACAATAATTTAGTGAACGCACCAAATATTTTTGTTGCTTAAGATTTTGAGTATAAAATAACCATTTTTCTCTTTTATATATTTACCTGTTATTCAAAACTTTATCCTCAATCCTGTTTTATTTACTCCAAAGAGACTTTTTGTGAGCAAAGACAGGATATCCCTGGGTTAAGAGCTTGAGATGAGATCTAAAATTTACCATCAGCAAAGTATAGGGACCAATGAATATTTTCCGTCTCAACATAATATACCGTACTTCAAAAACTGAGTATCAGAGCACCGTTGTATTAATAAACGAATTAAAATGACTTATGCTTTAGTAATTTTGAGGCTCCGTTAGAAAATTAAGTGAAAAGTTTCGAATAATTTGTTTAACAAATCCAACCTAAGGACATAAATTAATAAACATTGTGTTGTTCTCTGGGTTATCCAATCAGACAATTAATTTTAAAAGCCGAATTATTGATTAAATGAAGTTTGTGTTAAAACATTATCGATTTAGTATTTTCAAAGGAATATATTAATTAATATAACAAATATAATACTGTACAGTAATTATTAATTTGATTCATTTGATCGATCTTAAAAATGCTGAGAATTTAAAATATCTTAATTTATATATAACTATAAGTGTAACTGTCATTGTAATAATAAGATCATAGCTAGAGCCTTATGGTTTGAGATGAGTGCGAGCCTATGCAAATTATATTCTTATGTAGATTTGAGTCAAATATTGACCATTTTATCATATATGAGTTGCATTCATAGTATTTATTGAGCTTTTATCATATGAAAGGAAAGAAAACTGTTATAAAATAAATAAATATATATATTTGGAGTATTATTGAAGTACTGTATTATCCAAATATCTTTGCTTTACTTCTAAAAAAAAGAAATAGATTTTAGGGGGAAATCTTTGCAACGACGCTATAGTCATATCATTGAAATAGCAAACATTCATATAAGGCCACAGAGTAGTGCATTTTAAACATATTTTATATCCTAAGTTTTATTGAGTCGAAATGAAATGCTTGCAAACATGGAAATGCCATACATTTTTAATCTAAGACGCAATGTCACAATATCTCGAGGGAAATATTCGAGTGAAGAAGTCATCATTTTTATGTATAAGCCAAACATCAAGAAGAACTCAATATGTTTTAGCACTAAAACCTTCAACTCTTCAAAATACAAATTCTGTAGATATTCTGTACGTGAAATAACTTATATGAGAATTTGAGATTCAATGTTCAAATAATTTGATTCATTTATTGTTGGGTTAGTAATAATCTTAATTAAAGTGAAGTTAATTTCCCTAAAAAATAAGAGAACACATTCAATATTTTATTTAATAATTTTTTAGAATAATTCATTTTTATGTTAAACTTTTAATGCTCTTAAACTTACAAATTATGATCACAAAGCAGTATTGTAATAGTGAAAGATAACATACATTTGAAATTTTATTTATTTTATGTTAAAATTTCATAGTCCTATCTATTTATAAAAAATTGCAAATAATTCAATAATATTGCACTTAATATTTAATAATAGTAATACGAAATAATATAATAAACCATATGTCAGATTTGTCTGGCGTTGAAATATTTGTCTTTAATTCCTTTGAGTCAATATATAGAACAGTAAATCAATATCAACGGAATTAAATTAAATCTAAGGGTTTCATCAATCAATTAAAGCTAACATTTTATAGAGGAGTTAATATAATTATGATCGTCATTAAATTGACTTTCATTAGCTTTAATTGAATTGATAGGTAGGCGTCTGAAGTAGATTTCAGTCAACTATTCATATGGAGCTATTGAAGATGGCTTACTTTACTTTTTCTGTAAATTCAGTAAATTTCAAAATTTATATTTTAAGTAAATATGAGCTAATTTTTTTCATTATCCTATTCTATAAAAATGAATTAATAAAGCGTTATTGTATTATTTGTAAATTAGATCATTTTGAAGACCAATTTTGTAATTTAAGTAAAATTACAGGAACTCTGGACTAAAGAATTTTATTTCAGACACTACTCAATCTCGACTCAACTGACATTTACAGTGGGGTTTATTTATATATTTATATTGTATTTATTTGACAATTTGAATGAATATATCTGTAAAAAATACTTCAATGCTCTGCTCCACAGGTCAAGAAAAGCCTTCTTTTTCATATATCTAAGGCTTTCTTTAGATTTGAAAAAGTGCTAAATGTTCTTTAGAAATAAAAAGTATCGGTTCACTGAAGTTAAGGACAATTTTTTTTGTAAATCAATAAAGATATATTTAATACTTGAATTTTGCTTACTTTCGACCACACTTTATAGTTGAAACGAGACTTACTGAATGTGGTATCCCATAGAAAAAGCTTAAACTCACTCTTTGTCAATATTTTATAAGAATTTATTGTTAAAACCAGTTTAAGTAAATCCCAACTTAATCTGTAAATTTTTGCCGTCAAATCAAAATGAGAATGAACTGAACTTTAAAAAAGTAAAATAAGAACTTTTTTACTCGTGTTGTGATAACAAAAGACTATATACAAGTATTGTACTGTAGTATAGTCTTGTCATTTATGTCAATGAGTTTGTCTGTCGATAGAGCTTAACATAAAATTTGAGGGATAGCGGAAATAAAACATTTCAACCATTTCAGCCAAAATGAATACATTGTTCATGTGATTAGAATTATTCAAACAATGAATAACAGACAGCAAGACAGCTAAATCCCATGTTTCAACACAATTGTGTCAAACGGACAATAAATTATTAACCAAATGAAAAAACATTGAAATAATTCTTAATTTTCAATCAATTAATGTATAATATCTTTTAAAAGTTAGAAAACAATTTCAGATATAGTCATAAAGAATGATTGAACCACTTTTTGGATATTTGGTTGAATTTAAAGATATTTGAATCTTTTATATGCAAGAAAACTATTGACTCGAAATACCCTAAAAGCAACATTTTTAGATGTGATGCTTAAAGAAAGGTCTTCATGTGGAAAGATTGCAGAGAATAACATTAAGGGACAAAAAGCTATCATACTTAAGCTCATTGTTAGCGTTGGAGATTTTTTTACTGAGAAACGAAGTTAAACTTGTCACTTATGTCATATCACAAAAGAGAGGATAATTTTGTTTTCTTTAACTCAAATATTAGGAGTTTATATATATAGATATATTAAAACAGAACAGTTTAAAGCTGAAAATTTAATTTTCTTTTTTTTTGCTTTATTGACAGAATCTGAAAAATCAAATAATGACTACAAACGTATGGGTTAATCAGGTAAGACTGTATGCAATTTTTAGTATTCTTCTTAGTCTTTGAATGTTAGACGAAATCTTTTGCATATAAATAGACAATAGAATAAAGTTAGAAACAGGATTTTTCGTAACTATTCTATTGAATCGAAATGAATTCGTTAAATGAAAAATCAAATTCTCGAAATACCTGAATAGATAACAACATTGAATGATATTTAGTTTCGAAAAAATTTGAAAAAATCATGATAAATGCATTGATACAAGAATACAATACTAATGAAACTGAATATTATGTTTAAAACCAATAGAATTGAAAGTTTATAATTTGAAGTTATTATAGAAAAATATCTATCTAAAAAAACAATATTTTTAAATAACTGGTAAAATGATAACATTCTTATGAAATGTGGAAGAATGGAAGACAATCTAATTAGACTGAAAATTAAACTAAATATTGACATTTGTGATTGAAATAGAGGTAAATAAAATGGTCACCACCTTATATGCCTTAAAATTCAATTAAAGACTGATTAATAAAGTGAACAAGCGATAAATTTGTTGTTCAAACAAAAAATTTTTTAAAGCGATTGTTAAAATCAATTACAGGAATTCATAGCAAAGCTACTGTAGCACTTCTATAAAGATCTACATTTGATAGCAAAATTCTATATTGAAGATTCGACAATACAATAGTATTCTATGAACATTAAATTCTATTTTTATTGTATTTTTGGTTTTACCTAAATTTTATAGCAGTTAATAACTATTATAAGATTTAATCACTTTGATTTAGAATTTTAAGATGTATACTTTTTTGATAAATTTACAAATTAAAACTTTTCTTCTTGATTTTATAAAACCGAAAAGTTCTATCACAAGTTGTTCTGTAGAATAGAATTTATTTTGTGCTAAAATCGAGAGAGATTTAAACGCAAATGTATTCAATAAGATTGTTATTATAAAGCGAGTTCTCATTTTAAATGTTGTGTAAATATTTGTTATGCATTCGCTAAATATTCTAAACTCAAACCAAATTTTAAAAAAGATTTTGTAAAATAAAAGAAAACTAAAGCTGAGGAAAATCAAAGATGAAAAAAGAAAAGCACAGTAAAGTGTTAGATAATTTAAAAGTAGAACCCATTTTTTCAGTGGAATCATTTAAGTTGATGTATTAGTGATGAAGTCGTAACAAAATCTAAAAATTGTCGTTTATTGGAAGGGTAGAGAGTAGAGCGAGAGGATTGATAAATCAGAGCCCTGTCTCAAATTCATTTGGTTTGGGCGACACTAAGTAACTCAAAAAATGGGTTCTTAAAGAAAGTGAAGCAATCGAGAAAAATCAATAGAGAAGCATTGCTACGTAATCCTAAGATTTAATGTGCTCGCTTGGATACCCATCAGTAGACCTTTGTATTGAGACTGAACTAGATTCAGCTGATGCATGCAATGCAAGTGTTATAATGCGAATAGTGTTACTCGATATACTCCACTTGACGATGATTGAATAGATGACTACCAAATAAGCTTTGGCATAGCATAGCATTGCATTGCATTGCATAGCATTTGATTGCATTGCATAATATAGCATATATTGCATGCAAGTAAGCATCTTAATGATGTAGCATTTTTAGTGCTCAAAACGTTTCATATCGCACATGAATATGTAAAGAATGAATATATAAGAATACATTGAATGGAATTGTATAGAATGCCTATTGAGCTTTTGCATTGAGCACATTTCGCATTGGGCACATTGCACACATTGCACACATTGCACACTTGATCAAAGCGACTGATATCACATCACGCACACCAAACGCACACCAAAAACACAATCATTTCCAGAAAGAGCACTGATCTCTCCTTCACTGGAGAGCAAGAAAAATGAAAGAATAAGAAAAAACGCGTCAACTCTAATCTTTTCAATCTTCGTGAGAAAAATTGCAGATGTGGCTCATTATCATAAAAGTAATGGCACTATACAATGCTCTTCAATGCTGGCATAGTATCAGTTCTGCAGTTCACAATTCACTGAAATGCATTACGACTACCGAATAATTTTCAACTCTATTTTAGTCACTGAATAAATTGCTTAAAATATGCGCTATAATTAATTTGAAGCAAAAGCACTTATCCAAAAAAATAGTTGAGCGCATATTAATTCTTATTAGAATAACTTAATTACGCGTAAGACTAATTTTTCTGAAGATTTAGTAATAACTTTATTTTATCTCATATGACGAAACTATTAAAAGTGGTATCATTTATGTCTTTTTATTATTCAAAATGAAGTTTTGTAACTTACTTTCATGTTTAACACGAAAGAAGTTATATTTATCTTTATATCTTGATAGCAGTGATGATATTTTTACCGTATTATCCATTTTTTGAAGCAAAGCATCAGAACTGAATTAAAATTATGGAAATGAAGGTTTCAAAAAAGAGAAAATATTTCAACGTTACTTTACCCAAAAATAAATTGATGTAATATAACTTACAGAATGGTAACAGATGTTGCTTGTCTTTGTTTCAAACAATTCTCCTATTATGAAAAGGGATAAAAGTCTTAAGCTTAGAGCTAACGAAATATTTTGCTCAATTAATTAGCAGGTTTTTGAGGACGATCTATGATTTTCCACAAAATTAAAGAAAGCCACTTAAGTTTAATGAGTTAAGATGTGTTCATTCTTTCAATTAAATCATTGTAGTCTTCAAGTTAGACCAACATATAGTTTAAATCTCTTTTGGAAAAGTGGTCTCTTATAATAGCTATAGGAAAATACTTTCAAAGTACTGACACTTTACTTGCGGATCGATTTTTCAATTTTGTATTAAAAAATTTTACTGATAAAAGTTTTTTTAATATACAGTACTATAGATATATACAGCAAATGTTTTTTACATATTAAATACATACTTACATATTAGTTTACAATTTAAAATAACCAATTTTAAGAATTATGATTGTCTTAAGTGAATATATTGGATAAAGTTAATCTAATAAATGCTATTTCTAAGATTTTTTTATATAGACCGGACTTGAAATGAACTGCAATTTGAAGTCTGCTTTCAGACCATTAATCGAATGCTACCGTTTAATCATTCGCAGTAATGATCAGCTCCATTGATCGATTTGTTAATTAAGTTATAGACTATAATATATTTTTAGCCCTTACTTCTATGGCCTGAAATTGATTTGTTTTTAAGTGGAATTAGACAAATGGATTTCAAACTTTCAAATCAAAATGTTATTATAACATATAAATGAACTGTTTAGAAACTAATTCGCAAAATAAATATTATTTAAACAAATTCAATTATTTTTTTTCTTAGTATTCATTTCTTAGCTTAAAACAAAAGTTCAAAAAACAGAAAAGTCACATTTTTAATATACTCTACTTTAGCTTTGTATAGACTTTAAAACGTTTCAAATAGTTTTAAAGTTGAAATTTTTACTGAGAAACTCAAGTTATTTCTAAGTTTAAAAGTGTTAGTGCTATCAAAAATTCTGAACATACACTACACTCTTTACACTTCTGGTTTCTCAATATAAAATCTTCTCTTGTGATACCATTAACTTTAATTTATAAGATTCCATTTGATACCAATTTAATTTTTGAATTACTGTCGACAGAATTACAGTACAAGATAAACACAATCAATTCTAGAAAAGAATCTATTTCAAGCTAAACTATTGAAATAAATAGCATATTCAAATATCCCATAGCATTTCAAATGGATATTGAACCAGAATATCTGGTTCATAGTATAGAAGTTCTTCAATATTTACTTTAGTTAATATTTGTTATTATAGTGTATACACTTATAATTTAGTGTTACATTGAGTTTTATTATGTTCGTTATTATTTCATTTTTTTCATACGTAAGTTATTGTTATATTTAAAGTGTAATAAAAATTGTATCAAATCGTATGAATAAATGAATTTTAGGAATGGACTGATCATAAACTGAAATGGGACCCTGAAGAATATGGAGGAGTTTCGCAGCTTTATGTGCCCGCAGAGCAAATATGGCTGCCGGATATTGTTTTATACAATAAGTAAGTATAAAAATAATGTTATCTTACTTAATAACATGCAATACATCTACTGTACATGTTCTTATTTACTAAAACATCAATAATAACTCAATATAAACTTTGTTATATTTAGACACAAACTCAAAACTCCTTAGAAAAGAATTTAATCAAACTTCTAAAAAGATTGTTTCTTAACTTTCAAATTCCTCAATACATGTAGTAATAGATAGAAGAGAGAGAGAGAGAGAGAGAGAGAGAGAGAGAGAGAGAGACAGAGAGTAGAGAGTGAATGAGTGGGCGAGAGAGCGAGCGAGAGAGCGAGCGAGAGAGTTGACTAATAAGAGCAAATAGTGGAATTGCATAACTTAGTAATTGTAAAGGATGCAAGTAAGTAAGTCTGATGTCATGCAAGTAGGGATTCAATGTTCACTAGAGCTCAAGTTGCATTTAATGGGGGACTCCTCAGAGCAAAATGCATTAAAGTGAATGGGAATCTTTGGAATGTTCACAATTCCTCAGTGAATCCGCACATTCATGTATTGTACGTGATATAATATAGATAAACCGCTGCATCAATAATATAGCATTTGAAATGCGTTCCCTATTTCACTTTTTTCTTATTCTACAGTGAAATGAGCGGGGCTTCAACTCACGCAAGGAAGCTGTTAGGTTAACACTGTCAGGTCTAATAATAGTGGAACATAAAACTTTGCAAGAAAACCATGCATTATGTCATGTGTTATATCTGACCATACAATTCAGTTCTCAATTCTATGACAAGAAAAAAGGCTTACTTTAATTGCCAGCTTTAGATTGAAGTATTGAGACATCTCTCGATTACTTTTTAGTATTCTTTTGCCAGATATGTGCTATTATTCCCTATTATTCTTGTTTTTTTAACATCCATTTGAATTTAGAAACAAATTGAAACAAAAAGTAAAAATTGCATGCAATCCAACAATTCATACAAAACTACACTTATTCTACACTAACTCTATTTATAAAATAAACTAAAGACTACTACTAATGCTTTAAGGCGACAAAGGCAGCCTTTAGAATGCTTGTTGCATTTATATTATATAAGTTACCATTTTATATCATAATAATATATTGGTAATACTGTAATAGTGTTTATCCAATTCCAGTAAACTATTGGTGTATTTGTATGAGTTATACACTAAATCACATAGAAATGAGTATCAGACATAAGCAAAGATGCATTATATGATTGAATCGAAAGCATCTTTTTTAGTGTTCATTTTTGAAGTTAGTATTATTTAATTATTATATGGGCAACAAATGTAAACTAATAAAAGTAATGTAAACGAACAAGATTTATTTATCTAATTATCTAAAACTATCTAAATTAAGTTAATATCACCTATGATTTGTAAAAACAACTTCTATAATTAAAACAAATATTAAGTCTCTTCACTCAAAATAACATAACTAAAATTTTTGCACACATTCATCTCAAAATTATTCGGTTTTAACTTATAAATCATTTAATTTGAATACATTTATAACATTTAAACAATAAAAATATTAATTTGATAAATTAGAGCCGAATTAGAAAAATACATTTCAGACATCTTAAAATTTAAATTCTCAACCAAATGATAACTTATGAATTTAACAATTGTTTGGTTCTTCTTTCATAAATGACTTACTTCTAATGGTTTTTATTCTTATAATCATAGGATTTGATATTTATCATAAAATATGACAATTGCGACTCATTTATACTAACAGTCATTTATTATTTTAATGTTCTCTTATTTCATATTATTTCCAATTATATACTGTAATAGACCTAATAGTATAAAATATTGAAATCAATTTTCCAATAACTAAAATCAATAATAAGGAAAATGGTCACTTTTGTCTTATTATCAAATTACATATATCA
>JAUJYU010000628.1:0-12002 GCA_033995675.1 Nothrus silvestris
ATATAAGATTTTAAAAGATTAATTTTTATTTTTGAAAATTGCTTATATAAAACTAAATTATTTTTTAAATACTGAATAATTAATAAAATTTTGAGTGGAATGTAATAAATATGGAGATAACAAAAACCATATAAAAAGCCGATTAATATTCGAAGCTTGAAAGCAGTTTTGATCTAAAAAATATTTCTGGCATAAATTTATAAGTTTATGTCAACTTATTTTATTCTTTAATATCACAAAAGTGTATGATTTCACTAATGATATTAGAAATGTGTGCAAAGAATATAAAAATATTATATATAAAGACAAAAGATCCTTTAAAAGATAAGATATTTAGCTTGCTAATTTTAAAATCAAATCACTTATAAGTAGGGTTTACCAAATTCGATACCTCTGAGAAATAAAAGGGGAAACCTCTTTCAAACTTTCCGACTTTTAAAAGTATTTCAAATTTATCAAATTAAAAAATAAATAACTATTTACTTATAAATTACTTATTAATCAAATTAATTAAACTAATTTTTTAAAAATAAATGGACAGAAAATTGAATATCTTAATTTGATACAAATCTGATATTATAAATGATTACAATTACAATATTATAAATTAAAATGAACAACAATTTGATAAATATAAAAAAACATTTTCAAATAAATCATTGTGTTTTTAATAACAAGAATTTTATAATATTTAGATAATTTAAAAAGTGTAATTGGATTTCTTTCGCACCCCTAAGACCTGTCCTAAAATTCTTCGAACAGAAGGGGGTCGGGTTAGTTATAATAAATGTTATATTATATAAAATTCTATGTCTGACTTATTTTCACAAAATTCAATAGAGAGTGTAAATGAATATTATTTAAATTTTAGCTATGCTTAAAGTGTAATTAATCTTCGGATCACAAAAGTTGATGCTCGACTCTCGCTCGAGCGTTACACATCACGGATTATTTATTTACTGACTTAACTGCACAACACTTGTACAGTACTGTTATATTATTTTGAAGCGATACTATTTTTTATATATTTGTGTCGCATTGAATGGTTGAACTGAAATAATTTCGTTTCTCAACTCGATTGCAATTGAGGCAAGTTTTTTACAGATAAAAACTATTGAAACGTATTATATTTGGCTTATATTTATTTTCAGAACTGTTGCTTTAACTTTCGATAAGTACTGCTATATAAATGAATAATAGATATTTATTGCTAATAAAAACATATAAATATTCAACTTTTATTATTTCTAGCAAAACAAGACTCAAACAATATTACATAACTATCAGTCAAATTCAAAATCAATTTGCTATAATATCTATACAACTGATATCTTTTAGTTAACTCAATTTTTAGTTTTTAAGTCGTATATAATTTGCTTCATATAATATTTAACAATTGCTTCAGATTTTCTATTAAATCAAAGTTGTATGGCTTGCGTTGTAAATGAAGTGATGGTAAGGCAAAGAAATAACTTATGTAATTTAGTTGAGGGATATTTTAACTCACTTTTGATGTAAGTTATTAATAAATGGTAATTATTCAAGTACTCAATTTTGATTATTTATATATTTCATTTAACTTGTGTTCAAATAAATTTATTCAAATTGATAAAGATTTGAAAAAATGAGTGTAGAGTACTTTGTAGTAGACCTGCAAATCGGGCCTAAATTCATAGGCCCGACACGCTCGAAAGTTTTTTGCTTTAGGCCCGCCCAACCTGAGCCCGAAGCAATAAAAGTACAAGCCCGCCCTGCCCGCCCGATAGGCTCGAAAATAAAAGGAGTTTAAATCATTGGAGCTTGCAAAACTTGGTTAATTAGTCTTAGCATATGGCAAATACAGTTTACTTTCATTAATACTTCATATTAGAGTATAACAAAGCTTTATTAGAGTTTTTACGACATTTTAAATCTTGTACCAAAAATAAACTTAAATTAAATATCGGGCTCAACAATTTTAGTCGATAGGCTCGAACTGGCCCGAAAATTTTTAGATGAAAGGCCGCCCTACCCGCCCGAAACTTTTTTGATGAAGGCCTGGCCTGCCCGAACCCGACGTTTTTTAGCGCAAACCCGGACCCGCCCGAACCCAGTGAGTGCTCACTTGAGAGATAGGATTTGGTTAAGGAACGAAAGATTGGAAAAATTAACTTGAGTTTAAGCTAACTTGCGTTTTTTAAAGATTAATCAATATACCGTTGATCTCTCGAATGGCTTATTATATATTTATCTCTAAAGATCAAATTTATTCTAGTTTTGCAGAAAAAAATATTTATTATGAACAAAATGCTTATTTGGAATATTTTATCTTTTTGATTTACTTACTTGGCTTATGCTTAAGTTTCTTTGGTAACTTACCATCATTCCTAACTTACCGTAATTTTACAACTCTATATAGAGCAGGTTTCTCAACCTTTTTTAGACTAAAGGGCTAAATAATAAAAATAATTGAAGCGGCGGGAAAATCTTTATTTAAAATTTTATTACTAAATTTTAGTTATCTGTCATTAACATATTAGATGTTAGCACATTTCAGACCCCAACCATATTGTCAATGAAATCACTTATGTTTTTTGCTAGAACCCCCCTCCCAGGAGGCATGGTGGCTTTCCTGTTTCATGCATTGGTTGCTATATTGGTGTTAGTATTTGTATTAATAAAGTTGAATTTCCATTTATTTGTTGTCTGCTTTACATTTTTTAGATATTTAATTAAAATTTAGATATAAAGGTTCAAAATTAAATCATATTTTCATTCAGGAATACATGATTTGATTTATATAATATTTAAATTATTATTTTATATCTTAAACTATCTTAAATTTGAAAATTTTAAAACTTTTCTACAAATGCAAGCACTGTATATGACCTAAAATCAAACAAACATTAAAAATGAATTTAATTTATGATTTTGCCGTTTGATCTCTACGAATGCTGGAATTATTTTAAAGTTTCTATCTTTTTAAATATTTAGAAATCGATTACTCGAAAACAGATAGAAAGGTTTTACAATTTAGGATTTTATTAAAGGCTCGTTTGAATTGCAAATTATATACTAGAGAACAACACTCAACTCTATCTCCATTTCTCTAAAAATCAAAAAGTTAGTGGAGATAGAGTTGAATGCTATGGATATGAGTGGAGATGGAGTGAAGTTGGAGTTTATATTTGTTGAATAGAATAGAATAATAGTATAATAACTGAAAAATAAAAACTAAAAATGATTAAAGTAGTGCTATATTGCAATCTCATTATACTTTATAAACAAATTAGAAATTATTTTAAATATAAAAAGACAAATTAAATGCAAATTATTTAATGGTTAATGAAGATGGAGTGGAGATGAAATTAATAACTTTTATAATGTGGTTCTCCATTATATGCCTCTGAATTAATAATTAAAATAATATATTATAGTGGAAGCTAACTATAAAAAATATTTTTATAAATTTTATAAAATATGTTTAGTAAATATCAAGTGATTCAAAATTCGATTTAATATTATGTTGGGCTAAGCTTATTGTGGGTTTTTTTTATTAACATTGAATTTCAGACAAAAATGATTCCTTTTGATGATTTTTCAGGCGTATTCAACACTAGACTCCCTTTTGCACTAATCTAGAGATTATATTTTAGATGCTTTTGTAGTTATGTTTTATTCAGATTACATCCAAACAGAATAATGAAGCGTTGTTTGGGTGAAACACTTTATTCTTTCATTGAATGTGAGATAATAACAAAGTATTATTAATTATATTTATAAACCGGATCAGTGATTGAGCTTAAATTGATTTCTAAAGTTCGATTGGAGAGTATAGATGTGAAAAACTATAGAGTTTTTTCAATTTAAGTGTAGCTGCAATTTGGGAATTTGAACTGTAAGTTAATGCATAGCTGCAGACCCTTAGCATTGTGTTGAATAGTATTGAGTTGAATATACAGTAGAGAACTGTAGTATAACTTTATCGAACCAAAAGTTTTCAAACTATTGCACAGGCATTGGAGCGTTACAAAGGAGCCCAACAGCAATCTTATGACTACAATGAAACTGTAAAAGCGAAGAGGGTTTCAGTATAAGACCTGTAGAGCTTTTAGAACCAAGTTTTGTATAGCAATGTTAGCAATAGTGAACACTATGTCTGCAGCTTCTGTTGCTGTGATATCGACCGATGGCTGACGTTTGAAAACAGCTCTCTTTTGCTTAAAAGTAGAAACAAGAGAAAGAGAATGCGGCGGCTTTTCACTACTTAGACTTGTAGTTATACCACCTGTTGTCAAATTACACCTGATTTTTTATATTAAGTGTATATATAAATAACATAAACATGACTGTTGAGAGCAATTTGAGAATATGAATGTCAGCCATTCTCTGTTAGAGCTATTAAACGAATGCTGCTCTCCTTTATTCCTTCACCACATACTTAATAAGCTTAGCCTTAATTAACATACTATGCAATTACGATTGGCGGTGAACTAATTCAGTTAAGGTGTAAGAGAAATGCAGAATATATATAAATGGATAGTCTCTCTGCTTAGTCTTTGTTGCATAGCTCAGAGGGAAGACTCTTCTGATGAGTCATTCATTTTGCATACCTCTCAACAATTGTACTGTTATTTAATCCATAGAACACATAGTGAACAAATGTGGACTATAGGAGCTTTTTGTGTGCCAACTATGGTTGCAATAGCAAGTTTCCATAGTACAAAAATATATAGTGACTTCTTAACCTTTCTTTGGACAACTAATATTTCTTTAACTTATATAATATCCCGAACGTTAACTTATTCGCAGAACAACAGCACAACTTTTAGAAAGCTTAACACATAAGAAATATGTTTGCAAAGGAAGAAAGTTCACGATTTGTTGTGTAAATATTACATTCTCTATAAATATGTGTTCAGAATTTCTAACAGACAGGCACTCACTCAATCTGCTCTGTATTTAAGCTAATATTCAATTTGAGTCACTTATTATTTGGTCCAAACAATCATTTCAGGCATTTCACTTATTAATTAACACAAGTTTTCAATTTCTATCAATAATGGCATCAAAATTTATTAGTATACTATCTATTTTACATATAATAAATGAGATAATAATTCATTATTTTTATTATTCATATCAATAAAGATTAAATATCAAAAATAATTTTTTGCTTAATTTAAAATTAGTTTGAATTGCAATACATGTTGTGATGTATTGTATAGAGAAACTGATTTTGATAAACAAGTTAGCAAGAATGAGATTGATACAGTATTTTGGTTACATTGGATATAAGGGATACTCAGTAGAAAAGTTGTTAATATTATCATATTTATGTCATTGGAAGTGGAGCTCATTATTAAGTTTTCATACATGGTTTTTCGTCATCTCCATGAAGATATCTGTTATTATTGTGGTGTTCGTAATAGTAATGGTATCATTGGTTTCATGTTAATGTCAGCAGAACGGCTATGTGATAGAGTAGTTGGTGTCACTTGAACTTGATTTATTATAAGCGACCTAATCTGGACACTGAATATAGTTAGCAAACTAACAAGTGATCAGTCTTGCCATGTAATGAGCTGAGAAATATCAGGACTGGGATCAAAACTGCTTCGCAGTTCGCTTTCATAAAGATAAAAGTGGAGAATAGCACAAGTGATGCTCTAATAAGATAAGTAAATGTTTTTGTCGCAGAAAATGGTCGGATATGTATTTCACACAGACATCAAAAGATAATATTTGTAGCGCACGAATCCTTTTTGCAAAGGAGAGTCGTCGTTGGCTATGCCTTGATGTGGACAAAACAGGGATAAAAATTAAGGAGACTTTGTATTGATTATTGATTTAGCAAATGTTTTATTGCTCTATGACTTATTACTGTTAGCACAAAATGTATAGATCTATATATGTTTAGATACATACAAATGAGTGATGTTAGTGTTATTACAATGCTATAATTCTACATTATTATCATCTGAAGCAACAATTTTGTAAAAGAGATCCAATAAATTCTAGTTAAACCTCTTATTATAAGCACATTATATCAATCTTAAATAGCAATACAGTACTGGTCAAAAATACAGTACTTGTCAAACTTTTGCCATCAAATTGTTATAAATGCCATTCAAATATATATTATATATATATCTCTTATGAACATTATTCTTGTTATTATTATTTGATTGATTTAAATCATTATTTTTATTAGTTTTTTGAGATAAAGTTTATTTCTGAATCAACATTCACACAATTCAATAGTAAATATAATAGAATAATTTGTAATACTTTATACACATAGTTATACCATTTAATAACATTATCATTTGAGCGACAATTTTAATTATAAATTATATAAAGTTTACGTCTGTCGTCAAAGATTTGCATTCATTAACATCTTAGATAAATGAAAACTTAGATAATATGCTATCAAACCCTGTGAATATTGATTGAATTGTTTGAATTTATTATTACATAAAATTTCAAAGAAATCTATAATACTATTAATCTATTGTCATAATTGATTTATTACTATTCAGTTATCATATGATTCATTTAATTTATAAGATTGTCTGTAATTTCAAATTTTAATGTCATTAGATTTTGAATTGATTGAACTGTTTTTAGTGAAAACCGTATCTAAAACTTATCAATTAAAACAATGTATATTATAGTTAATTTAGTTGATTAAGTACACAATGGAGAATAATAATAATAAAATATTCAAATAATGACTAGAATAACCCACATTTCATTGTCTTTGAAGTTTATGTACACTAAAATAAACAATTAAACTGCATGTAATTATTATTAGCATTGTTAGTATTATTATTATTTACATACAGAATATTTGCTCATATATTGCTATAATTGATTCTCACTCAACTACCTGTACATCTTATTATTGCTTTTGCGAATTATTATTCAAACGGATTCTCATGGATATAAATTCCATGGAATTCCTATTAGAATAATTTTACTTTTGCTAAGAATAATGCATACGCTATGGGTATGTATTGTATATTTATATGACATACAGGTGTATATATCAATATTATATTATATATTTATAATAGGAATATTTCATTTTTGGTTCAAAATATATTATAATATTACATAAAATGTAATGCAATTGAACGCATATCGACTATATATAGAGAAACCATTCTTTCAAATTCATATAACTTAAAGTTAATTCAGAAAAATAATATTAACTTTGAATGTGTATTGAGTAAAATATAATTGATATTAAAAGAGTATCATTTGTAAAATAAAAACTTGCTATACAAATGATCACATATATCTTCTCCATCACTAGACATACTATTATAATGAATTTATTTTGTATGATCTTTTTTTTAAAAAAAATCTTGTTAAATAAATAAAATTCCTAATTTATACTGAAATTAACCAAATCTAAGTTATTCTATTATAGTTTTTATTACAGATATAAAGGATTCCCAAGAATTTTCATAATTTAAATTATTTCTGCAATAAAAAAACAAATCATATGAGAGACAAAGAATTAAGATTTTTCTAATTCGATAAGAAATTTTCCTATAAAAATTATATATTATATTAATGGCATTAATGATATTTTAGAATATTTGGTTTTCTTTTTTAAGGATAAAACAAACATGTAATTAGTTTATTTGTATAATCTTTAAGTGCGTATATGTTTTTTAAGTGAAAGCCTATGTAAAATAGTTTAATAATTTGTGGATCATTGAAATGTTGAAAAGTAGATATACTGTAAATTATACAAAATTGATATTAATTGAAAATTGACAAAACTGATTAACAAAATGCATTTGAATTGGACTTTTAGAATAAAACGAATAGAAATTTCTATAAAGAGTAGAAATGCGTTCAGTTACTGAACATTAAATGATATATTAATTAATGACTAGATAAGTATATATATATATAATGATTTATGTAATGATTGATGTTTAAATTGATAATTTCAAATTGAGAGGTGCATAGTTTCAAAAATGATTAATTGTGGAATGACTTGTACGTCATTTCACTTTAATTTGAAATTCTAATAAATTTATTAATTCAAACCATATTAATAATGATAGTATAACCCATTTTGCAATATTATTTTCATTTGCTTAATGTAAACGTGAATCTACAAATTCAAAGGACGGTTAAATACAGTACTTATAATCGATTGAAATTTAATTTGATCGCTATTTTCTCAATATTAGAAAAAAGATTAAATTGATTGAATCCACTATTTCTATAAATAAGTATAATTTATTTCTTTAAATAATAAAATGAAAAAATTGCGTCTTTTATATTTAAATCTAATATAGAGAAGAGTTTAACTCTGTTTGCGCTTTTAAAATAATTATTTATGAGAAACTTAGGATCAATTTAAATTGGATATCGAGTAATCTGTATTTCTATTAGTTTAATTTGAATGATAGTTCATATGCACCAATTGATTCAGTTTACAGTAAATTGAAATAAGCAGAAAATGATTTTATGCACAATTTAACACTCGTCTAATCATTTAAATTGTGAGAATTGCTTCTTACAAAATGTCAGGACAGGGCAAAGATGTCTGGTTGTGCTATAATTATAGTTAACTCTATAGTTGCTCTACTGCAAATCAGTTATTGCTCTATTATATTGTTTTAAATCCATTCTATTGAATGATTGTATCAAATTATTGCACAAAAGCCCAGCCAGACCTGTGACAGTACTCTATAAATTATATTCATCGCAATTATGTATGAGTACTGTATATACTGAACAATAATATCAATTCATCTCAAATATTATATATATTTTAGTTTATATTTACAAAGATTTCAGTGAAGAATCGATTAATAGCTTCTCTACTGAAAAACAGAATTGAAATATTGAACAAAAGTTTTTATCTCAGATTTTATATTTACAGCAATTTTATCGAATAAATAATAAAATATATTTGTATATGTGTTTGCTCTAAGTCTTCTAAATCTTAGTGATTGAGATGTAACGCAAACTTTAGGTAATAATAAAAACAGTTGCTTTTAAAAAGATCACTAATTATTATTATTATGACTAAAAATTGGTGATTGTTTTGATCTAAATATAATTACAAAGGAAACTGTGTGTAACGCTTATAAGTTAGTATTATATAATTTGAAAGATTAAAGAGACAATAGTGAAGCTCATATTTAACATGAATCGTAATTGTAATTTGTTGTAAAACTACAATCAGAATTTAGTAAAAATTGCATTACAGTTTGGATGGGCCTACAGTCTTAAGGCAGACAAAACTCCACCCGTATTAGCTGTAGACGAAAATTAGTTTTTTCTTAAAGCATACAAACTTACATTATAAGCTTAACTAACTTACGCAACTTGTAATACTGCAACATTTGTTTAGTGTCAGAAATTGTTGCCGTATATAGTTATCAATTTAAGGGAAAACTGCAATAATAAGTTTGTTTTTAAAGAAAAAATTTTACCCATGAATAAGATGGAAGATAAAACTAATCAAAGTTACTCTTCTATATTATATATACAGTACATCTCACAAATCAGATATGCAATAGTGTGCAGCTATAATAATCGTAAAATTTCGTACAAAGTTAAGTTATAGGGGAAAACTGCAACTATGCATGGCTTATGAGGCACGTTATGTTTTTAAGATATTTTCATATAAGCAAAAAAGTACCCAAAAAAGAGAAAATGTTTTTATGCAACACTAATGTAATTTTGTTTTGATAGTTTATGTTATTACTATTATTACTATTATTACTATTACCTTAACTGAGATTATTTGCTTGCGTTTGGCTAATGGAAGAAATCAGGGGATTTATCCTTAAATAATACATACTTTTTTGCAATTTTAATAATATTACTGAAACTAAGTCCAGCGTTGAGGAAGAACACTGATTAGCTCTCATCATACTTTCCATTTACTGCATTTTCATCTCAATTGGTGTTTGACGAGGAGGCAGACGAACAAATGACTCACAACCAGAGCCCACTCCCGTGTAATGTTTTATACTTCTATTAGATCCACAGCTATTGCTGTTATTATCGCCGCTACTCATCAATAAAGGTGAATGAGCTGCAGGTGAGTACGGAGAATGTGGTGAATGTGGCGAATGTGGCGAATGGGGCGACGCTGGGGATCGGGGAGAGTGAGTGCGTGGTGTGGTCGGGACTGGCGATACAGATGACGAGGGACTGGCCGGCACTGATCCGGTCGAGTCTTTAAAGCAGGATGATTCATAATGCTTGTTGAGGTATGACTTCAATGCAAATGATTTGTTGCATCGCTGACAGCGGAAGTGCTTGAATGCACTGTGGGTTTGCATATGAGCTCTAAACGAGTTTCCAGACATTAATATATTATTTCAAACATATAAATGCTAGGTTTTTAACATCCAATGCATTATAATTTTTTAGAGCTTTATATAACTTATAATTTCACCTCAGATTTGATCGATCAGCAAATGCTTTGCCACAATGGGCACAACCAAAAGGTTTCTCCCCAGTGTGCGATCGCATATGCCCCTAAAATAGGTATACATTTTAATAAATCAGATTTTTCATAAATTCGAATATAACGTGTTTGTAGCAAACCTGCAAAAGCCATGGTCTCGAAAATGCTTTACCACATGCATCGCATTTATGACTCAAATTGTGTGTTAGCTATCATTCAAAAAAATTAGATCGCATTAAATATTAATTGATTTAAAAATTATAGATTTCAAAATGATAGGAATTAAGTGGATTTCATACCACATGCATAGCAAGAGCAGGCATCGAAACATAGACTTTGGAACAAGTCGGACACTTCTTTGCCAATTGGGAATCAGGGCTTCGATGAGTTTGTTTATGACGAGAGAGATTGGAAGAAGTGGCGTAATGTTTACCACATTCAGTACATGTATAACGTGCTCTTTCTTTAGGCTCTGGCGGTGGAGGGGCTGCGACGGCAGTGTTCGACGAATTTCGTCTTCTCGATCGGCCATCACTTATGAAAAAGGCATCGTATGTATAACTGACGGTTACATTTCTTCTCTGACACGATGTGTTCAAATCTAGTTCTTTGTTATTGCTATTGAAGTCATTGCTTATTAGAGAGAGTGAGACTGTGGAAGCAGAAGATTCTGGTCGTTGTGGAGACAGTGGCGAAACTGAATCACAATTATTTATATTTTTATTGCCTTTTTTATTGCTTAAATCTAATTCTTTTTCCTCAGAAGACTCTTCGCCTATAGATGTTTGGCGACTATTGAGACCATTGAGACTATTAGTGTTCTCGTGTACTGATTGTACTTCTTGATGATGAATATATCCTGTGGTGGTAAACAAGAGGAAACTACTTGAAAAACCTCAAAATGTTAGATTATGTATTCAATAAATAAAGACAGTATCACAAAACTTATTCTATACGAGGCTTTTATTTGTATAGAATTGTAGTGCAGTTGAGCAGTATTTGCCATTTCTCTGATATGCTAACGCTCTACCGGCATATCAAATAATATAATATCATATGATATAATGCATTAAACAACAGGTTTCTCATGAATATGGAGTGTCAACCGCTGCTGCAGTGCTAACATTTAGTGAAGTACTTCACAATCCGTATACAAAATAACTTTTGAGATTTGAGTCAAACACAATCAAAATGTTATACTTGTAAGAATATAACAAATTGAATAGTTAACAGTTATTATTAAATATGACTATTCTATTGAATCACAAAAATACAATTATTTACTTAGACCTGCGATCAATATGTCAAATATCAAACGAATGCCTTTTAATTAAGAAATTAAATCAAAATTTTTTAATATAAATAAATGCATAATAAATTGTGAAGATTCTGCTTCAGGAGGAACTCTAGCAGATCAATAGAGTCTCAATTTTAACAATAAATATAATATTAAATATTATATAAAATAAAAGAATATATCCAGTATATACTGTTTATAATAAATACATTTATAGATTTAAACAAAGCATTTTTAAAAAATCAAAATTTTCATAAATTTTTATTTTTG
>JAUJYU010000629.1:0-11993 GCA_033995675.1 Nothrus silvestris
GCCATGGGATTGGGAATGGGATTGAGATGGGATTGGGATTCAAGTTGGGTGGGATTGGGATTGAAAAATTGGCAATTTCTCAGCTCTATTGTATACTATACGTTGCACGTACTTTAGTCTCTCTAATGAATGGGTCAAATAGTTGTATAAACGCCTACTTTAAAGATAGAGTACATCAATGTTTATGTAATGTTATGTTTATTATTATGTTTGAAATGATTGGATTCTTGAATCGCAACTAAATTGTGCCTAAAATGACATAACTTTCTCGTGTTATAACTGAATTACATTTATATAACAACTCAATCATGAATTGGTATTTATTTCATTATTTGTTTAAATAAAAACATTTATTAATAAAACTTTAATTAATGATTGATTTAAAGGAATCCAAAAGTAAGAAATTATAGAACAGAACTCAATGGCAAACATTGTTCCCGAAGAGAAGTATCGGATCATCCCTTAAAACCATTTATTGTGAGCCAATCAGAGACCAAAAAAGTGAAACAATTGAAGACCAATAATAAGAACATTTCCAACAATAAGTCAACTAAGGATTCACTGACTGTAAAGCAAGTGAACACTTCTTGGAATGGTTTGGATCCACTTTCGGTGGCTATGAATTTACATTCAGACCCAATCATCAAATCGATGGACTCTTCCGTTGATTTTGAAAAGCCTTCAAAATCTTCGACAAAAGAAAATGTTTCGAGTAATGGATTTATTGGAGAAGACTTTGAGAGTTGGTCTTCAATGAGAACTTCAATACTTAACAAATACACCACTTCTGAGAGACTGTCAATCAAGACCTCGTTCTTAGTCGGCGGCAATTCTTCACTGGGAATGACGGCCAGCAATACGAGTGTCAGAACTTTGCAAAACACTTCCGTCGCCGACAAAGTGAAGCATCGATTGGAACAATTGGATGACTTCGAAGAGGGATCGCTGAAAGAGATGCTGAATCTGACACAACACGAGTACGTGAATCGCATCGAAGAACTGAATGTCGCGCTTCACGACTCGTGGGATTCCGACCAAAGAGTGAAGGCTTTGAAAATCGCGATCCAATGCTCTAAACTATTGGCGGACGTGAGTGTGATTCAGTTCTATCCGAGCAAATTCGTGCTCATCACTGATATATTAGACAATTTCGGGTCTTTGGTCTATAAACGCATTCACTGTAAGGCAGGATTCACTTCAGCCGCTATAGAATCTGCGCGCGAGACGTGTCGTAATTGGTTTTATAAAATAGCGTCAGTTCGCGAACTGATTCCCAGATTTTATGTCGAAACGGCTATTCTTAAAGTTTATGGCTTTTTAATCGATGAAAAAGATGTTGACATCGAATATGACAGAGCTTTGAAGCGTTTGACTAAAATGATTCGCGGCATTGGCGATCCTCTTGTGGCGGTCTATGCGAGAGCCTATCTCTGCAGAGTTATCATTGAAATCGCTCCACATTCCAAAATCTTATTTCAGGACAATTTTAATGACTTTTTGGAATCACTTAATCAGGTATTAGTTATCACTTAATTAGTTATATTTTATAGTGAAGTTAATACTTGAATGAAGTTTATTAAGTTATATTCTATTGACAGCTGTCGTGCACTTTTGTTCAGCAAACACTCGCCTCTCAACGAATAGATTATTCAATTTATTACACATTATTCACTCCAGCATTAGATTGGATTCTCTATTGCATCGCATATAAGGCATCGCCCGCTCTTCTCAATGAAACGCTCGTAAAGTTTAAACAAAATTCAAGTGTTAGTGTAGAGGACGGTTGTTCTGCTCTGATCCTAAACTCTCTGTTGACATGTTTTCCGCCTGAGTTCATAGCCTCGCGAGCGCTCGAGTTTCTTGAATTAGTTAAAAAAGTTAATAAAGATGTCATGAAAGACAATGGCAATACTACTATTTGTACGTCTGTTTACCCCAAGTATATTCTTATTAGGAATTTAGGTCTATCTCTGGTTTCGAGCGATAATCTATGGATTGATATCGAAGAAAAAGAAAAACTCGTCATTTTGAATGAAGTTTGGAAAATCATTAATAAATTCAAATCTAACTCAGAATATATGTCTTGTGTTGAGGTTTGGATTGAATTTGTTGTTAAGCATTTCCGTCTTAGAGAAATAAATACTCTTTTGGGTGATATAATCAAACATATGCTTCCGGACAGAACTTTTGAACAGCATTACAGCCAATTAGTAGCGCTGATGAGTAAAGTCGTTACTTTTAGTCCAAACGGAGATTTCGCTGCTTTATTCGCGATCAATAACTTTATGCCATTTCTAGATTTGCTTCAAAAAGAATCAGTTAAAGTGGACGCCTGTAAAGTGATAGTCGACTCATTCGTTAAAAATTTCAGTCAAACTAATGTGGAGAATGAGGAAGACATGACCACTTCAGACCCGGTTATACTTAATTCAATGACTTATTTGTGTAAAACAATGCACGACTCCGTCAATGCGCTCACATTAGAAGATGAGAGAAGACAAATATCTTCATTAGTGATTTCATTTCTGAAACGCGTTTCATTTAATAGAGATTTTGAATCGCAACTCAATTTTTACGTGGACTCTCGCGCCAACTTTAATAATTTGGAAACTGTCTTATGCTTTTTAGTCCAACGCGTCAATGCTCTGGCAATGGAAACCAGACGTATTGTTAAAGGCTATCACACCAAGAAAACCACTTCATTTGTGAGGGCCTGTATTGCGTACTCTTTCATCACAATTCCATCTCTCGATGACGTAATAATGCGTCTTCAGCTCTATATATCGAGCAGTTATGTCGCTCTAATCAATGGATGTTTACCGCAAACGGATTCCTTTATGAAGACCGCTATAACTCTCATTCAACAGCTCCCGACGCACATCGAATCTAGTGATGGAAGGCCTAAATCTACAGAACCTTTTCTTACTTCATATGTTTCTCAATTATTGTCATTTCTACTATTAGTTCCCGTAAGTCTTTATTAGCTTTATTTGAATCATTATCTCATATTAGTTTTAATTATAGGATAATCCCGAACAAGAATCGCTTTATTTACTGAAAGGCTTACTGAATGTGTTGAATGAACGCCAATTTGACAACAATTCCGATAATAAAGCTTTGATATATATGAATGTATTGAATTTTCTGTCGGCCGCTTCACAAGAGTCATATCCTTATCATATAAGTAAAGGTAAACCACAGTTTGTAACTAAATTAATCCGATTCTAATTAAAGTTTTAGTAATTTTTATATATTTTGTTTGTCTAAACTATGGTAACAATAGTTGACTCCAACGATACATTATATGGAAATGACAGCAAATTCATGGAGGAAATAAAATCTTTAAGTTCTACAGTTCTGAGCGATCTTTTGGAATACATGAAAAAACTGGGAGACGAAAAGGTATTAATTCATATAATTATTTCAATCCATTGTTTAATAAATTTGATAAACACTTATAATTAATTGAAAGCAATACAAAAGACAAGCATCACTAGCATTGGACTTATTTAACCGTATAATATCTCACGGAAACGCTCAGTCTATGTATAAACTATTGCTAAATCTCTGGCAATTGTCTCAAAAGAATTCACTTTTGGATAACAAACGTTCGGTAAGTCATACAAATCGAACCAACGCTCAAACACTCTTAATGTTCATTTCATTTATTTAAAGAGCAATGCATTCAATTATTTGAAGAAAAAAGCCAACGAATCAAAAAGTAGTGCTCTTTTGGAATTATCATCAAAACTCCAAAATAAATGATCAATGATTCCTATCAGATGTCAATTCCGTGAAAATTATTTTATTATTAAAAATAATCAAAAAATGAGTCAAACCTTCACTAACTTTATTGCGAATAACTTTAAAAATGGAAAATTAGTGAATTTTCGAAATAATATATAGATATAAATAATATTTTTGTAATAATTTAGTTTTAATACGAAATGGACTGCAATTGAAAAAAAAGAATTGTTGAACTTTTTTCACAACATTTTTATAAACAAAATAATGAAATTAAAATTCGCGCAAAAATACTTAAATATAGAAAATTTAATTTCATTATTTAGTTTACATTTAGTATAATTGATATAAAAAGTTTAACTCTAACTTTTTTTAATAAAGTCCTATTTATGAGCTTAAAAATAATTAAGATTAAGATTAATAAAAAGATTTAGCCCTTTAATTGTAAATGAGTTTCAGTCATTCAATAGTTGGTCAGAAATTCTGACTCTCAATGTCTCAAAACTAAACAAATGTGACAACAATTAAAATCCTATTTTGTAGCGAATCATAAAATTTAAATTGTTTTGTAATAAAAGTTTTGTTATATAAGATTACTTAAAGTGAATGTAACTTAAAGTTAAACTATTGATAGTCTGCTCAATGAATTATTGAATGAAAATCAATTATAAAAATATTTAGATATAATAAATCTATTGTAAGTTTAATATAAATATAATTAATCGACAAAAATGTTGAATCGATAAGCCAACACAGTTCACGATTGTCTGTTTTAGGAGTAGTTGACGCACTTTTTCGATAACGCTATATATGGAGGATAACGCAGGATAACGTTATATATGGATGATTTCAAATAAGCTTTTGTATATAATATCAATACTGTATTCATAGCCTATTCAATACAGAAGTACTTTATTTTGTTATTTATGGTTAGAAAAGATAAGCGTTTATTATACCTTTTTATGTGACATGTGTTGAAAATATGTTAATTTAGACTTTTGGTTAACTTTTGATTAACTTATATTTGTGTTCATTAATATTGCAATAAATTGATGGCAACTCTAAAACAAACACCATTGACATGCAGTGGACACACCAGACCTGTGGTTCACTTGCAATTCAGTCCAATCACTAGTAATGGCTATTATCTCATCTCTGCCTCAAAAGGTTTCTATCCTTAACAACTTATGAATAGTTGATTTTTCATTCAATGATCTTCTCATACAATCAGATGGAAAGCCAATGCTTCGGAACGGAGAGACCGGCGATTGGATCGGAACTTTTGAAGGACATAAAGGTTGGCAACAATTAAGATAAACCAAATGTAATTGAATACTAATTATAGTTGTTGTTAAGGAGCCGTATGGGGGGTCGCCCTCAACAGCGACTGTACGCGTGCGGCCACCGGTGCCGCTGACTTCTGCGCAAAGGTTCCAATCATTGTGTGATTGAAATGTTAACTAATTTTATTCCTAATGACTGTATTGTAATAATTGTCCAGATATGGGATGCGGTCAATGGCGAAGTGTTGCATACCTTAAGTCACGCGCATATCGTCAAAAGTGTCGACTTTAGCAGTGATGACAACTATTTATTGACCGGAAGTAATGATAAATTGGTTCGCTTTTACGATCTCAACCAAATTGATTCAGGTTTGGGTTCATTTGCAACTAATAATTAAGAATAAGTTTATTATCACTCATCATATCTATTAATTGAATTACAGATGCGATCACTTTTAGTGGTCACACATCGTCTATAAGACACGTCCTCTTTTCCAATAACAACAATACACTTATAAGTGCTTCTGATGACAAGTCTGTCAGGTTTTGGGACAGAAATACTAAAGAAGAGATTAAAAAATTAGAATTTAATGCCATTCCTTCTAGTATTGAATTGTCGAGAGATTCAAAATTATTATCCATTTGTTACGGATCTTGTGTTATGTTTTTAGACATGGAGTCTATGAATATGATTAAAGAATTCAAAATTCCGACTCAAGTGCTGTCCTCGACATTACATCCGGACAAAAGTGTGTTTGTCTGCGGCGGAGAGGACTTCAAAATGTATAAATACGACTTTCACGACGCGCACGAAATCGGTTTGCAATTCATTTTACTATTCCTTTAATTCAATACAAATCAAAATATCACTCTTTTTCCACAAACCACAGAATCATTCAAAGGCCACTTCGGAAGCGTTCATTGCGTTCGCTTTTCTCCCGACGGAGAACTCTATGCGAGCGGTAGTGAAGACGGAACTCTTCGACTCTGGCAGACGACTGTCGGCAAGACTTATGGTTTGTGGAAATGTATAAATCCTGAAGAAACTGAGGCAACTGATACGGAAGTCTTTTAATATTAATATATTCTATTATTCATTATTGATTGCAAAAAACTTAATTAAACTACAAAAGAATGTTTTTTATTTATAAAATCTGTAAATTTAAACCTTTGGGAATTAAAATGATTTCGTGAATTATAAATAGTGAATACACTTTTCGATATTACGTCGAATTCGAAAAAAGTGATTCGGTTTGCTCTATAAAAATACAATAAAAAGCATTGTCAGCCGATTTTGTGCCGAATTTAAAATTGTCTCTTAAAAAGCAGGTCTTTAGGTTCCGCCGAATTCTATATCATTTTGACGCCGAAAAGTGTATTAACTAATTATAAGTTAACGAACACGAGATATGAATTAAAATAATTTATACAAATATAAGACTCGACATATTTTTCAAAATAAAATTTTAAATTAAGGCTAAAATTTTTAAGTTTTGAAAACTTATAAATATAGCGATGAAATGAGCTCAAGAGCTCTTATGCGCAGCTTCAACGGCTTCGGCAACACCTGAGGCCATATTAGTGTTCAACGTAATGAGTGACCTGACCCAAGTGAGCTACATTAGGTCGCCAAGCGTTAGGTGACCATTTACTAATAACCAACATTTGAAAAAGTTCTAATATCTCACATAAGTGTGCGCTACCGTGCGAGCCTTCTGACCTGCCCTTACCTAACTTAGCCTTGCACTAATCAATTTAATTTTGATCATTAAAATTTTTTTTAAAAATAACATTACGTCTATGGGAAGTTTGAAAGTGGTTAGGTTCAGGTGGAGCTGTTCAAGTGACATCAAAGTACTCAGCTAGATGATCTCAATCCAACCATGTATCACACATTGGGGTAGTGGGCTGGGAGGTCTAATACCCTGTAACTAGGATTCACCCTCATATTTATTTATTTATTTATTTAAATCAATGAAAACTTGCAATAAAACATGTCTTTTCCTAAATAAGTTTCGCTTTGAAATAGCGTTTTGCGCACTATTTTTGTGAATAGAGATCAATACGGGATGTGTTGTGTCGGGAAAGTGAATATCAAAACATTTATAAACATTATGTTCTGTTTCTGTAAATACCGGTTCAGGTAATTATTTTTGTTGTTTATTATGAATGCTTCAATAATTTATTGCTTATGTATTTTATAATAATTTAATTAAATGAATGACTTCTAGAAATGGATATAAATATAAGTAAAAATCATTTTAACGGTCAAGAGATATGTTTTAATTGGATTGAAGTGACGGAAGAGTTCTATAAAGCAACTGATGGTAAGTCTTATAGACTACTTTACTATTAATTGATTGACTATTAATATAAATATAATATAATACTAATTGATTGATGTGTTGAATGCCTCAGAGCTTCGATCGGGTGAGTTATTACACGACGAGTTGTTCGGTCTGTTCGAAGCGATGTCTGCCATAGAGATGATGGACCCGAAGATGGACGCGGGGATGGTCTGCAACCAAACCCACAAAAAAGTGCTTAATTTCGAACAATCACTGAAAGCAAACCGAATCAAAATCGAAGATTTCAAATATGAAGAACAGATTGGTATCATTGACGACACATTCGGCTGTTTAGTGACATGGCTTGAGGGCCACTCTTTAGCGCAAACTGTTTTCATAAACTTGTATTTACACAACCCTTATGTGATTATCGATAAACCGATTAAAATCTTTTGTATAATTGTCTTGAAGTTAATTGATTTGATCCGAGAATTCGTTTCAAAGGCCAATGTCTTCGAAGAGGAAGACTTTCAGCCTATTGTTTATGGCTATCAATTGGCGTCTGATGTGAACGACTCAAAGGCTTTATCAATGATTAGAGAAGTGGAGGACGAGATCTGCAAAAGAGTGAAAACACTTCAGAGAAGTAAAACCGCTGAAACGCAAGAAGATAATAGTCGTGATTCAGAAGCGCATCGATTGGCATCTGCTTTATTAGTTAGGCTCAAGTTTTGTCGATTTCTGTTCCAGACATTGATTACACTTAAAAAGGAAACGCTTAACAAAACCAATAAGAAAATGGCCTTAAATTTTAATAAAAACATTATTGAAGATCTCGAAAAGTATTTGAATCAATGCAATGAAGCGATTAATGGGTGGAAACAAACCATTGCATTTGGAATACAATCTGATTCTTCCACTACAAGTGGACACAGAGCTGATTATCCAACGATTATGGGTTTCGAGCCTTTGGTGAACCAAAGACTACTTCCGCCTACTTTTCCGCGCTATACAAAAATGAAAAGTCGTATCGAAGCCGTCGAGTATTTGGAAGCATTGGTTTCTCGATTGAGACGCGTTTATCGCATATATGAGTGCACTTCATATCAAAGCGCTCTCGCATTCTTCAACGACTTCAGCAAAAACATGCCGTCGTGTGTGTTCTCGCGTTCTATACTTCAAGTATTATATTTACCGCAACCGAGTTTAGTGTTCGGGACAACACATATGTCGGAAGTGATTCGCGAGTCGTGCAAACTATTCATAAAACCGCCCTCTCTTTACACGAAAAGCTCTCTCATTAATAGTAATCCTCAGGCGAAAGAATTGTTGGACACTTTCTTCAATCGGTGCATAAGACCGATGGCAACTCTCACTCAAATTTGTGGTCACAACAGAGCGCGTCAGAGAGAAAAGTTGGCGCAAATTCTAGAAGAGTTGGCTGCACTTCAAGATGAGGCTGAGAAAGTTGACAACTATTTGAATACTTTAACACAAAAAAGTGAGCCTCATTGCAGTCATTTAGGATATTATAGCACTTGGGTTTTGTATCATATTTTACGTGTTATGACTCAATACCTGCTCTCCGGGTTTGAGCTCGAGCTTTACGCTTCTCATGAATATTCGTATATTTTCTGGTATTTATATGAATTTCTGTTCGGTTGGATGGTCTCTACGCTCAACAGAGCCAGTAATTTAATACTAGAACAGGAATCAATGGCCGGTAATTCAATTATATATCATTTTTATTGATATTTGAAACAGAAATACTGTACTAAAGGTCAGGATGAGAATAATTAGCTACATTGATAAAGGGGGACACTATACTCAAAACTCAAGGGTTGCTTTCAAACTTATAGCTTTTACTAAACTCATAAATCTTACAATTATTGTGATGCTGACTGGTTCTTCAAATACGAGGGCTTTTTTATATTGTTGTTCACTGATTACCACTTTAACACATTTACGTCAAATCATAATATTTGAGATATTTGACCAATAAATATAATATAAAATGTTAATACAAAGCGCTGCTTCAGATTTCCATTTGCTGAAACTTTGCTTGGCTTTAGTCTAGTTTTAGAGATCCTTAAACTGAAGGCTTAGAGTATTCTTTAGTGAATTGCAATTGATTTGTTTATTTTTCTCAAATATTAATCAAAAGTGTATATAAAGTGAATTTAAAGTATTAAAGATATTAAAGATAGTATACAATAACGATTAGATCAAATCCAACAACAACTGAAAGGCCGAACCAATAAGAAAGTGAAGCCTAAAAAGCGAAAACAAAGGCCTCATAATCAAGAAATATTATTCTATCAATCGTTACAACATCTCAACCATGGCTTTTATAAAGCGATTTCTGGATTTAAAATAGATGAGAGATTGCGTCTTCCGTGGTCTGGTCTCAACACAGAACAGATCCGTTACGAACATCGCTTTATGCCATTCAGAAACATATTAGCGCCGCCGCCCGTCTCTTACTTGCAATACAAAGACATGACGAGCAATAGATATCCTCAACAAACGTCTTTAGATCTCTATCTAATGGCCTGTAAATGCTTTCAACAATCAAAAGCATTACTCGAAACTATAACTGATTTGACTGAAGAAGTAAGACCTTTTGCTTATATCATACATAAGTTTTGTTGGTTTTAATAACTATTATTACATTTTAATAATTAATATCTTTTCATATCATATGTTATCAATCTCTTAGATTGAGCTTCACTTTTGAGCTTCACTTTGAGAAAAGAGAAATAAATGTTTTTTTAATGAATATTAAAGGTTAGGAATTTTTTTGAAAGGTTATTAAGTAACTTAACAGGTGCTCAGGTGCAGCTTATCTCTAGTGCGTATTTATCAAGTTTGAGCTCATGTCGAGCATTATTATAAACAAATATTAGTCACATTAACAATATTTAATGAAAATAATTTTTAAATCTTAAATATAGATTTCTTCGTATCTTAAAATCGCAAAAACAAATTTCATTGTAATTAAACTGCTATTAAGTGGACATGAAGTGGATTTACAGGTATTTGTTTAAAATAGTTTATTTATTTTTGAATTCTTAAAAGTTATTTAATAAATATTTTTTATGATTTTTGAACAGAAATATCCAGAGTTTGATTTCTCGATTAACAATAATTTTCCAATAATAAGAATTTATAAAAATAATGGATAATTAGATAATAAGCGACTGTAAACTTATAATAAATTGATTGAAAAACTTTTAATATGAATGGTTTATAATTTGAATGTAATGTTTATTGTATTAGAAAAGCAATAATAAAGTAATTAACAAAACATTAATTGAATATTTAATTGAATATTTAATTGAATATTTAATTGAATATTTAATTGAATAATCAGTAGTAGAGAATACTCAAAGCCATAGCAATACAACTGATGGCAACGTAAGGACTCTTTCGTTCTCCAATTCGGGCGCATTTCCAAAAAATGCCCAAAAATCTAAGTTTTGAATGAAAACAAAGGTCTGAACAATGGTGTGAACAATGAATGAATGATCGTAGAGTTGTCTCACACATACCCTGTCTTTCTTCTGTCGAGAAAACTAGTCAAAGACCTGATATAAGTACAGGTGCAGATCAGCAGCAAAACTACGCACAGAAGGCTTTGGAAGTTGAAGATTGCCGACTAAACACAATTAGACATATATTGTTTATTTCTAATTTGTTATTATTATTGATTAATTTGCTTACCATTTATTAATGATTATTGAATATCAAATATCTATTAATTACTAAAAGCAAAACAACACATATTTAAAAACTCGTTTTTATCGACTCATAAATTATAAAAATAGTTGAGTCAGTAATGATGTCACGAAATAGGACTCAGTTTCCAATGAATACTATGACAGATATGCTGTTGAGTAGAGCACTCTCTCATATGAATGTTGGGCGTAATTTTTGGATGAGATGTGTTTACAATTTAAATGTGATATGAATACAGTGTTTGACTCTTTGACAAATTATGGTTTTTCATGGTTTAGTTTGAATTGATTGTTGATTGGATATTAAATTGATTTGACCTTAAGCCTAATTGACGCAATGCTGATATTTTGTCCTCACTGTGGGACTCGTCTGGCATTAGAGGAGAGCAGTGTCTGCTATAGACTGAGTTGCAATACTTGTCCCTATATTTATAAAGTCAAACAAAGTATAGTTTCGCGAAAGTATCCTAAACTCAAAGAAGTCGATGAAGTGCTCAGCGATTCTGCTGTTTGGCAGAACGTCGACTCAACTGAAGAAAAGTGTCCCAAATGTGAACACAATAGGGCGTATTTCATGCAATTGCAGACTAGATCTGCTGACGAGCCGATGACTACTTTCTATAGATGTTGTGAATGTGCTCATCGTTGGAAAGACTAATGCTTGAAGACAACTAACTTTTATATTAATAACTAGTTTAATGTTTTATAATATAGAATATGCCAAAAATGTCAATAAACACTTGTTTTTCAGATATAAGATTATAAAGGGTGTCCTGACTGCGCTACGGTTGCCGGCTTTCACGAAAATTATCAAATTTATTTAATGTATAAAATAATTATTTTGTAAATAGATTACTACAAAAGGATTCGAAAAATATAAAATCAATTTAATTATTGATTAATTTATTTGGGTAAATCCGGTTGAGGGAATTGGGGTTTTA
>JAUJYU010000630.1:0-11987 GCA_033995675.1 Nothrus silvestris
GGTGGCTTTACTAAAGCGTAACTAAAGCTATTTGATTAAATTAAAAGTCACTACTATTAGTTATAACAGAGTTCTAAATCTCTGCTATAACTATTGAGACTTTAGATACACATAAGTTATTATACATATGAAAAATATACTTTACATTATATACTTTTTGTATTTAAACATTAACATTCTTAAAATGATATCAATTAGTAATAAAGGAAATCGAAAAGTATTCAAATCGATTAATTACAGGAAGTTTAATACTTATGCAAGAAATGTAGTTTCACTACAATATTTCAATTTTCAATAACTGAGAAAATATAAATAAAAGAGTGCTTAAACACAACTTAAACAATGCAAAACAGTCTAAAATCAATCATGGATTCAATGTTTGAGTGACTATATCTCAAATTTTTGTGTACTATTCAATCAAATTGTAAACTTTGCACACAATATTGTATTTATTAAAGTAGTTTTTATTTTGTTCTACAGGTATTTCTATAAAAGGAGTTCATTATATGCAGGGATAGACCCCTGAAAACCCCTGACTTTAAAAACATGCCGAAAATTTAAAAAAGTATAAAATGAGAATTTTCGGCACCCCCTGAAAAATTGTAGATTCCCCAAAATCATAGCCCCACAAAGTTTGAGGCCAAAATTTACCAAAACCGCTATTTTACCATAACCCATGAACTCCACCTCTATTTCGGTCGACCATCTTATCATTGATTATATGTGTTTAGACAATTTTCTGACAAACAATTGAAAAGATCTTAGAAATATCTCATTTCAGATTTAGAGAAACAACAGAAGAGTTGAAGATGGTAAACCAAAATGTTAAAATTTAAGCTTTCCAGTTAAATTCTAATAATGAGATTTTTTACATTTTCATTTTAATTTCGATTATTTAAAAAATAAAATTCATTAAATCTTTAGATTCTAAAAAAATTTAAAAATCTAATTAAAATGTTTGATGCGAATTTGATTTTAAATTTGGTACCCTTCTTTATTTTTATGCTAACTTACACATTAATATTGATAGAAAAAATATTTTATGCATTTACCTTAAGAGACCGAATCTAACTTTTTAAAATGTCTTTTTAAAACGAGAAATGCACGAAATATTTTTTTTCAAAATCGAAAGACATTTAAAATTTTAATTTCTAAAATTTTTTTTTTCATAATCAACAGAGACAAGAAAAAGGAGAATTTTATAAAATAAGACCTTTGAAAAATTAAATTGTACAAAGATTACGTCAATTACATCAAAACTTTAAAAATCATTACTAAGTTATTCGCAAGTGATAAACAGTAGAAAATGAGAGATATTAACTTATAAAAAATTATTAAATTGAATAAAAAATTTTTAAAAACAATTTTATTTTACGCATTTTCAATTGAAACTTTCAAAATAATTATTATAAGTTTGATGTATTTTGAATTGTCTTAATTAATTAATATGTTTGAATTTAACTTTGCTCTAATTGTTAAAATAGATATAATTGAAAAATAATTCTTTAAATTGATAAGATTACTATTAAAGATAGTTGAATTGCTAAGGGATTACTAAATCAATAGACTGTGAAAATATTAGTTGAAACATATATTTAAAATTTTACCAATAAATACATGATAGAGGATGAAGGTAGCAGTTTAGTTGCAGTTTTTCAACGCTTGTATCGCATCATAGCATTACCTAATACGGCACAAGTGTTGAAAAACCGGAACTAAACTGCCTCCTTCATCCTTCATGTTAAACTTGATTTAAAAAAAGAAATTTACAAACAAGCTATCTCGAGATACGCCCCTATAGCATACTTACATTCATATGTATTAAAGCTTTTTATCAGAAGTATTAAATTAAATCTGTTTTAAAAAGGAGATCTCTACCCCCCCCCCCCCATCAATTAATTATTTAAAATTGGGATAAAACAATTTTCGAATATGAAAAGTGGTTTAGAAAACTGTTTATTGGTCATTTGATGGTCAAACCTCATGGTCATAATGGAAATACAGTATCTCATTTTTGTGGGTATCTATCATTTTGTGGGTATCTATCATTTTGTGGGTATCTATCATATAACATACTGTATTTGATCAAATTTGGTGTCCAAGGAATTTAGTCTATAACCAGAGAAATCCTTCTTTGTATAATATTATGTATTGAAGAATAAGCCAAAACTGATTTTCTTCCGATAAAATTATCAAAAGATCCATAAAATTTGCATATTATGTATAAATAAATGAATTCTGAGAGCATTGCTATGGATTTTAAGGAAAGTAAAGTATAATTTAAACATTAAGTTAAAAAAAGTAAAATAAAGTAACTCTAAAATAAGAATTTATAAAACAAATGTTTATTTTAATTTAAATAATTAATTTAACCCAAACTAATAAGAGAGAAACATAAAATAAGTACAGCAATGTCTTTATGTTCATAAGAATAATACTTTTACTATAATTTGCTAGACTTGAGATGAAATGATAGACATTTTTTGTTATGATAGGGCATAAAAATGAGTGTCATTTAGACATTATCATTGAATTCATTTGCCATTTATTTCTGTATTTGTTCAAAGACAAAGCACTTGCAGTACTGAATTATCCAATAAAAGTGTGACCTCAGGTGCGAACCCAACTAAAGTAGCGCAACCACACAGTTTTCTTCTTTCTTAACAGAAGTGCACATATTATTGAAGGCATTACTGAAATCGTAGAAATTCATTGTTTCATTCATTTTTTAATTAAACACTAAGCAAAACAAATTAACAAATTCCACTAAATTATATCCATTTAAGTATAAATTATTAATATTTTCTTATTTTCAAAATGCTTTCAAAACAATAAAATTGAAGTTAATCTCAGAGAAAGCCAATGTCTCACGTTTTGAGAAACGCATATAATTTAGAATCAAAATAACGACAAAAAGTCTTCTTAAAATGTAATTATTATACAATGGATTTAAGTAAAGGATTTCACATTTGGAGAATCTTTGGATCAGATGTGAATTAGGAATCTGTTTGAGTTATTAAAACGGGCTTCAAAATAATGCTAATTTAATTGAATATATTTAAGTAATAATTTAAATTAAGGGTTAATTTATTTGAATTGAGTTATGAATTTAAGAAATTAATATTTTGCTTAAGCTTAATTCATGACATCCAATTTTCAACCAAGACTATTACATTATATTACACTTTAAAAAGTAACTATTATTTGGGTATGAGCATTTTCAAATTTGGACTTTTGAGAAATTTTTTCACACAAAACTAGAAAGTAGACTTTCTAACCACAAATGTACCACAGGCTATGTTTGCGGTTTTTTTATATTTTACTAATAAATGGCAATTTTGGTAAATATAAGAAATATTTCACCATGCTCACGCGATTGCACATATATCTATGATATTTCTCACATATGTTTTAACATGACTGTATTGGTAGTTTGAGACTTCTATGGCACTTATTTTTTTGAGTTGAATTGCATTAAAGCATGCGATGAAAGATGAAAATTTTAAAATCAGACAGGAAGATCGAAACATTGAATATCTAATCCTCAAAATTTCATTGAATTATGCGCAATGATTAGACCATTGTATGCGTTTATGTTCAAAAATTTCAATATGTTGCAATTTTAGCGCCATCTAAGCTCAAAACAATTAAATCAGATCAACTTGTTTACAATATCAAAATTACAAATTGACTCATGCATTTGAGGTTTGGGGTCTGCTTTTGAGTTTCATGTGAACAAATTGCGAAAAAGTTAGTATTCACATGTCCAGTTAGTTAGTCCAGATACATATTGAATAATAAACATGTTCGTTTCAATTGACTAGTTGAATTGGCTAGTTTAAGATGATAGTTTTCGAATTTCTTCTAGTAAATAGTAAATTTACCAGCTCTATTCTAATTAGAATTTTTAAAAATAAATATATTATGATTTAAGATTTAAACTTTTCAACGATATTTTTAAGACAAAGGGTTAATATTTTAATTGATGGCACTTTTATTAAGGCTGAGAGAAAGATCAATAAGTAGTGCATTGCACGGTTAACTAAGGATTGTTATCTTGACAGTTAAAACTAAAAGTTCATCCTCATGTGTACTCGCCCTACAACATAACCCCTAGTACTGCAAACATTAAACGATTTGGTCATTATTCTAAGAGCTTAAGCAGAGTCTGATTCTTGTGAAAGGGAATCGGCTGACTATAAGAAAACAAAATTAATTTAACAAGTCCATCTAATTTTATTACCACCATAGCATGAATAACTCAATTAATTAAAAATCATTATACCATTGTTTATCATTATTTGATAAAGTCTAAGTCTACAAAATCAGAGCTCAAATATTATTTAAATAATACAGTATGCTCCAGAAGTGGGTCAATTGTTGTTTCAGTGAGTGCATGCTTTTGTATTACTGAAGCAGTTAATTGCTTAGAGAAATACTTTGAATATTTTCCAAAAGCTTTCAATATTTATTGTCTGTAATTTGAGTTATAATTTAGTTAAAATGGAGATAATTTGAAAGGAATATCAGATCAAAATCCTTCTAGTAATGAACAATAAGCGTTTAGGTTCAGATATCAGATATCATATCATCTGATTATGAGATATTAAAGTTAACATTTTTGTGATGAAATTAATTTAATTTAATTAAGAAAAAAGAATTTAAAATAAGCTTTGAAATAATATTTGATATGGTGACATTGTTTATGTAAGATTTAGTTATAGCAAACTCGTAATCGCAAATTAATTATATTGGTGTCAAATAATTTTAGTTAAGCCCATTGAAATCAAATGAAACATATTTAAGCAAAGATGGGAGTATTTTTTGAACTAGTGAACCTTAGAAATTATAATAATATTCGATATTGATTGTATTACCCGGTCCTGCATTTTTTCCTCAACGGTTTTTAATAGTGACAAACAAATGAGTGATCTTTTAACAAAGATTAGTGATCGATATACATAATCACTAATTAATAAATTAAATTTCAAAGGCCGGAAACGATTGTATTATTTGTAATTCAAATTAAAAAGCCGATCTTTCAAAAAATGCCCTCTTACAATATGCCCTCATATATTGAAGAAAGCATATTCAAATATTATAAATTATAAAAGTTAACACATTTATTTGTATAAATATAAGCTAAGCTTCAAAGTTGGATTTGATTTGCTGAAATTTAATTATAAAATTGTTATACTGTACTGAATTTGTTATTTAAATAGATATAACTCATTATAACTCAATAATGATTTAACTTTTTATCTTTTCAATCTTTTTCAATTGTGCTTAAATTTCCTTTTATTCTGCATTTTAATTAAGATATGAGGAATCCATTAATGGCAAAGTGGAAGTTGAAATTAATTAACTATAAGAATTTAATTCTACATAAGAACGCAAGGAATTAGCACGTCTCATAATCCATTTGTTATTCAATGTATTCAAATACTCTTGATATAAATATCAATATATTATATATTCTCCACATTTGATAACAGATTATCATTTTGTTGCACTCTTTCTGAAAACAGTAAATCAAAAGTTAGTCGTTTTATTCTTGAGCCGCATTAGAAATTTTAATTTGTGCGGATTTTGTGTTTCATTTTGAATTTAGCTTTTAATAAAGCTATTCATCAAAATTAAGCACTTTTTGTTCCATTGAGCGAATAAATAAATGTTATCATCAATTCTTTCCTATCGGAACTGTTTTGTTCAAAAGGAAGCAATGAAACCTTCGCTTAAGTAAACATGAATAACAATAGAGTCGAATGTGCAAAAAGAAAAAATTTCATTTAACTCATTGTCTATGATAAGCAAAACTATGAAGCCTTAAAACTCAGTTCATGTATAAAACTTCTACAGAGTATACATCAAAATCATCCAAATTAAGACTCACAACCGCTCACATCCAACAGTGTGAGATCCAACATCCTTTGTGTGAATGGCAAATCTTTTCATTTTAAATAATATCCTATTTATTAATTATTATAAATAATGCAATTGTTTATATATATCTTTATAATGCATTTTCAAATCTAATATCATTTTGAAAGTAGAAACAATCTTATGAAAGCAACTGAAGCTTCAATGAGTTAAATCAAAATAGTTGAAATGATGAAAATCTTGAGCTTCGCTTAGCTTTAGTTATGTCACTAAACCCATAGCAATGAATAGTGAAATCTTTATTTATGATAGCCTTCATTTCCCTCGAGTCAATCGCGTCGAGATATCTTTGCTTAATATAAAATAAGTACATAAACTAACGCATATTCAATATTTCCGCCTTAAGATCTTCGACCAATATTTTATAGAAATTACTTCATTGGATTTGCAAACTGTTATCCAACTCGAAACTATGCTCTCAATAAATAACTCGAGTTGAGCACAAAGTCGTAAATTAAAGGCTTGTAATTCTCGCAAATCAATTAACTCGAGGCATATCCGCAAACCACATAACCAACAATCGAGAAGCTCTTACATCCTCTTCCATTTGCAAAAAAGTTATTTCAACTCAAAAATCGATCTTTAAGTATTTTAGAGAAAATAGCTTATTATACAATCATTTTATGTTAAAAGTGTTACTTTCCTTTTCTCATTAATAACAGCCTAACTTTGTATATTTAATTCTTTAATATTTTATAAAACAAAAACTAAGATTAAATCGAATTTACATTTGCGAGTTTTATCTCTTAATGTATAAAAAGCCAGTTATAAGCACACAATTTATTCCCTAATTTAAACTTTTATCAAATTTAAAATTCTTTGAATTTTCTTGAACTCAATAGAAATCTGAATCTGTTATGACATAAGATTTTATATATAAGTTGTAGTTTTTTAATTGAATGATAACCAGAATTTTTAAAAAAATATGGAATTATTTATTTCTCTTTTTGACTATGGCTTCTGCGATGCCGTTTAGTATTGCATGTAATGTAATTTTACTGTAATTTTTTTGCAAAGGAGACAAAAAATTCTTACATTATTTAGAATTACAAGAATATTATACTGTAATTTGGTTAATATTTTACCAGAATATAATTTATAAGTTTTAAATGGTGTTTTAAATCATTTCACACAAATATGAATAAGTCAGTCAAATGGAACTTATGAAATATACTGGTATATATATATATATATAAATTTATTAAATTAAGAATATTTTTTAAATAAAAGCATAATATGTTCATTTGAATAAAAGAAATTTATTCAACTATCACTTTTACTAAAATGAACAAAATTGAAACACTTATTAAATGAAACATAAGCTTTATTCTAAATGCTTGCTTTAATGCTTTAACTTTGTTGACCACTTTATTTAACTAATATTATTTGCTATTATTATTGAAGAGATTTTGCAATTTTGATTCTAATGCTTTTGAGAAACACTAAAAATTAAATATTTAAGTTATTTGGAATTTAGTGATTTATTAAACTGTTAAGGTTAAGAGATGTTAAAAGAGCAAATTAAGAGAAAATTTAGCATAAAAATAATTTATATTTTTTTGTATATTTTAATTTTTTCTAGTTTTTACAATTTCTTTAACAAATACATAGAAAATAGATTTAAATTAAAATTAGAAATATTGGATCAAAATTTATAGTTTTAATAGGTTAAATAGTAAATTGGACAAATTATGGGTCTCACAGGCTCAAATAATTATAATTAGATAGGTCAAAATAGAATCTTTAATTAATGTAATAATTTTCTAAAATTCTAATTATATTTTAAGTTTAGAACAAATATTTATTAATTTATAATATTGTAGTTAACTCTATAAACTGTAATAAGCGCATTATAAAAGAGAAAGCTGCTATTGTGTGATTAATATTAATGTCAATAAAGTAGTTTATATATTTTTCCACCACATTGTTAGCGTGTGAGAGGTTTAGTATATTTTTGTGTAATTTTAAATGTAATAAATCATAAAATTCCTAGTATTGCAAGCAATTAATAATCTTTCGTATAATTTTTAGTCTAAGTTTAATTTTTACTTCTCTTATTATAAATAAATAGCATATCATTCTCACTAAAATTCAATTATTAGTGGGAGAATTAATTATATTCTTTCAGAAAGTTGAATAAACTATTAATCTTTTTGGGTGTATTAAAACTATTGATTCTTTATTTAAACCATTTATCTAGATTGACATTTTTTAGAAGAACCTTTAAATCAAAATTATTCTATTTATAATTAAAGGAAATATTTTCGATGCAATTATTTTTTATAAAATTCAACTAAATTTACTTAAATATAAATTTTAATTGTATTTATTTGAAAAATTTATCTGCAGGTCTACAATGATTGCTTGAACTCTAACTTGTGAGCCCTCAACTACTCACTGAATTTTATTTTGATTAAAATGTAATATTAAAGATGTTAGGAATTCAGTTCAAATCAAATATGCGGATAAAATTCTTCAATGAATTTTACAACTAATTAAAAACATCTAAAAAATAATTTCATAATGAAGATAATCGATATTTTCATTTCATGCAACAAATACCTGAAATATTAAGCATCAAAATAAAATATTTTATATAAAGTGTTTTTAAAAAGAATATAAGTCATATTCAAACTAGAGGCCGACTTTGGTCCCCACATCTGCGAAAGTTTGGAAGCGGGTACCAGTCTGTCTAGTTGGGTCCCAACTCGGGATTTTCGAGTTTGGCATCTGTTGAAACACTAATCAGTTTTGGTAACAAAAATACAAATACCGACTATTTTTTTATGCTCTTTAAAGGATTACTGTTGCGCTTTCTATAATGCTCAGCAGTTTTACATAAATTCAAAAAAAATTGTGCAACTAAAGGTGTCAATCTACCAAAAGGTACGCAGGTATGTTAAGACTTTAACTTTGGTCAAAGGACCATATGTACCTTGAATTTTTTTGGATTTTCGCATTTTGGATGATTTATTACTAAAGAACTCAAAAAATCTCAGTTTGACGTATTTTTTATTTTTTCGATATCTCTTACACTTTTTGAGTTATGAATTTTTGAAGATTTAACTTAAATTCAAATTTTGAAAAAACGATTTTCAAAATTTTATTTAACCTCCGTCCCCCACTTCAAAAAATTTGAAAATTTTTTCAGAAGCTCAGTTTGACTTGAAAATATTTTTCTGAAATTATCAAGTGGGTTAAAGAACTTTATTTTACAAAGACCATTTATATATCAAAATTTTTTTGATCTTTACCTCTATCAAAATAGTTTTGGTATATAAATGGTCTTTGTAAAATAGAGTTCTTTAAGCCAATTGATAATTTCAGAAAAACATTTTCAAGTCAGACTGAGCTTCTAAAAAAATTTTCAAATTTTTTGGAGTGGGGGAAGGGGGTTAAATAAAATTTTGAAAATCGTCTTTTTTAAAAATTTGAGTGTAAGTTAAATTTTCAAAAATTCATAACTCAAAAAGTATAAGAGATATCGAAAAAATAAAAAATACGTCAAACTGAGATTTTTTGAGTTCTTTAATAATAAATCATCTAAAATACGAAAATCCAAAAAAATTCAAGGTACATATGGTACTTTGGTCAAAATAGGTTCAAGATTGTCATAATGCCCTAAAACGAGTTTCGAGCTTTTGTCAATGAGTGTATATTTTAAGGAAAATTTCGAGTTTTTGGAATTTGGATAATTTATTATTAAAGAACTCGAAAAATCTCAGTTTGACGTATTTTTTGAGTTCTTTAATAATAAATTGTTTATACTGCGCAAATCCAAAAAAATTCAAGGTACATATGGTCCTTTCTAAAGTAATAAAATTCTATTGATTCTTAAATTAATTTCCTTTTTAAGGTGTTTTTTATAATAGCTTTTGGGTAAACAGTTTTTGTTATTTCTGTTTTACTTCTGTAATGAAAACAATTTTCAGAAGAATTGTGTTCAAAATCGAGAGAATTATGTTTTTATATCATTATCTTAATGGATCTTATGTTCATCTTATTTGTTTCAAAGTAAGTATGATCTGAAACGACAGCAATAATTTGTAATTCATTGGACACTTATTTTAAATGTCATTCTTTTAATAATCTAAGAAATTTCAAAAAATTTGTGAAAACGAGAATGTGGTCAAATGTTAACTAATCACTTATTAGCTTAATTTTACATTGAAGAATGTATTCTTTGCTTATTTTTATATTTTTATAAATCAGTTAAAAAAATTCGACATTTCTTATTAAAGAATCCAACTGTACAGAGGCGGCATAAATACCATGTTCAACTTTCAATATATATATCGTAGATAAGACTTAATCTTTTTTAATAAAGACTTTATCAAAATTTGAATCTCAAATGAGTTAAAAGTTTTTTTCTTAATAAGGGATCTGAAATGACTTATGATTTCATTTATAACTCATTTCAGATTCAAATTTTGATAAAGTCTTTATTAAAAAAAAGGTTAAATCTTATCAAAGATATATATATATATTGAAAGTTCAACGTGGTATTTATGCCGCCTCTGTACTCGTATTGTTGATAACAGATATAAAGACAGTAAGTTTGTCAAAATTGTTTGACTCGCGTTGAAGTGAAGATCATTTAATAACAAAAAGCGTTACTATTTCTCTTCAATAGTAACTTATATCAATACAGTAAAACCTCCGTAAATCGAACATAGGTTAGCTCCTGAAATCTTGTTCGATATAGGGAGGGTTCGATATAGGGAGGTTTATCTGTAATCAAAAAACAAGAAAATAAGAGCTAAACTTAATGTGACCAATACCTCTTTGCTCGGCGTCACGACTAATATAAAGAACCTGACTTCGTGTGAATTTCTTCCCATATTAGCCGCGTGTTTCAGTCTAGCTATGGCTACGTGTCGTTTTGCCAAAGATGGGAGACTACACCTGAAATTAATTGTAATACAGATTAGTTATACAATAATTAAATAGAAAATTAAAATAAAGTTTAAGGTTAGGTTAGGTTAGGTTAGGTTTTTCATAAAACTAAATACTTTCACTTATAGGAAGATTTTATGTTTTCATTTAGATATTATATACGTATTTATATATTTTGTATTGATTGTGAACAGTTTTTACCTTGACTTTAGCTCCGAATTTAAAATTAATTGAAAGTTATATTTGTTTGACAGCAAGAAAGTCGACAAAATAACTAAAATTGTTGCTTTGATTTGAGTCATTTAACTCAAATTTTATGCTTTCAAAAGAAAAGTTATTATGCATTGAAGTATTGAAAACTTTTCAAACTTTTCAAAACTGCGTTAAGAAATGTGAAGCAACCAATTCAACTGCTTTTCTATTGACATACTTTATTCTATACGCTTCATATCTCACAGAAATTGCATCTTTGCTTTCTCTATATTAATAGGAACTTATCATCTGATTTTTGGGCATATTTAGGATCTATGAATAATCTCAATGAGAAATTCGCTCAAATCTTAGACCTGAATAATGCATTTAATCACAATTTAATGAATAAAACATATTTAAAATTCCTTAAATTAAAGCTTTTCAACGCGTGTCTCTGAAGACAATCGAGTATATAATTTCGTCGTTTCTGTCTGTATGTCCTTAAAAAAGTTCACTCAAAAGAAGTGGGAACTTTGACATTTCATACTATTAAAAGTACATTGTTATGAATTTTGACATTTCATACTATTGAAAGTACATTGTTATGTTAAAGCATTTTATATAATTGAAATCTCACAGTTGAACCATTATATTTCGCACTATTTAATTCGAATTATTTCGATAATAACGATTAAAATATTTTAGGCTTCTCTTATTATTAAGCAAACAATGAAATTTTATAGATTTTAAGTTATTAAATAAGAATAATAATAGAAAAAGATTAATATTCATATATTTTATAATTTTATTAAGCAGTTTTTAAAATTTTGTTAAAATATGAGCTTATCAGTTACATGAGCTCATGACTGTACATGTTACATCAATTTAGTTAACTCAGTTATGAGTTATATGTTATAGTTTCAATCGTGTATTAAATTAGGTTGAAAAATAAATTTAAT
>JAUJYU010000631.1:0-11975 GCA_033995675.1 Nothrus silvestris
CGTTCCCGTTCCGTTCCCAGGAACGAATACAACACTATGTTGTATTAGTTCCATGTTTTCTAATTCCGTTCCGTTCCGTTCCCGTTCCGTTCCCAGGAACGAATACAACACTAGTTTTTACTTTCTTTTAGAATCAAGTCTTTGGACAAAATTTGAATGTGAATGCTTTCCATATGAAATATTTGAATGAAAGTGATCAATTTTTAATATCCCATTTATGATCCGACCTCAAGTTAAACTTTAGTTCTATAAGTTCAACGGTCAAAAGGGTCAGACAGACACCTTTCAATAACTGTTTAAAATTAAAATAAAATCAAAATTGAGTTTTTTTATTTTTATGAGCCTTTTGAGCAAATTCTCAAACATAAATGATTTATAAAATATTTGAATAATGAAGAGGTAAATTAGGATCAAGATTTTAGTGACAATTGAATTAAATATAATTGAGAGTAGAATTAGGGAAATTTATTTTTAATCACCTTTTATCACTATTAAGAAAAACTTTAAATTTCGACAATTTATAAAAGTAATTATTACTTAAATCAAATTTTGAGCCCAATGAACGTTTAAATGTTGAAAAAATATTATAGTTATTATTTCTATTTGTCTTCCTTATTTTATTTTTGATCTTATTACACCCATATTCAAATTTTATAAATTTTCTTTCACCAGACCTATTTTTATGTAACAAATTTAATTAGGTAGCTTTAAACATATTTTTGAAGTTTATAGTGTTCCTTGGAATCTTAATTTGATTTGTCCAATAGTTAATTTAAATATGGCATTAGTGATCATTATTATTTTATAGACTTATTTAATGATTTTAAACTTAAAAATCAAACTTTTATTGTGTAAAGAAAAAAATATAATTTTTAATAATTAGAAAATAAACTTGAAGGGTTCGTGGATAAATAGAGTCTAAGTTTGGAATATGTCAAAATTTAGTGGAAGTGTTGTCATAGAAAACTCTTTAAGTAGTCAAATATTTTATTTTGCTCAAATTCGAGAAGTAGGCAATGTTTCAGAAAGTCTTGTGTAAAGTATAATACACTTAGCCTTAAAATAAATGAGATAGTCTCATCTGTTAAACTCGACACTTTAAGAAGGGTTTAAGGGTTAAAGAAAGGTATCATAATTTTTTATTGATTCTAATTTGACAGATAAGTCTATAGTTCAAAGTCTTACTTTATTTTAAGGCCAAATATAAACACTGGTAGCATTGTATTAGCGTTAATAATATATTAGTACACAAATTGAAGAAAATAAGTCTAAAATCTTATAGATAAAATGACGAAATAATTGATTACTTTGCCAAAATGAATTATAGATTTTTTTCAATAATTTTTCTTTCAAATGCCAATTATAATATTTTATTTGAAATACTGCCTCTGCCCCCATAACCTCTGCCCCCATAATCACCACACCCGAATCGTTCCATTTACTGCAGTTATTGTGATGAATAATTAAAAAACCAAATTTAATTTTAATGTATTTGTTTAAAATATTAAAATTTAAAATTCTAATTTAAGGATGTTCAATTGATAGAACATTGACGAACATTATTTTCACGAAAAATGTACAAAAGAGATATTAATATAAAATTAATGATCAAACATTATCACTTAAGTAGTACTTAATATTGCTTAATTTTCTATACGCTGGTACTGCGCTTAATGTATATTAACATAAGAGGACAAGGTTTAGTTTATCTAAAGTATATTCTTTTGGAATTTTTAGCCGATTTATTGAAATGAATATTTTTATTGAAAGAAATTTTGCTGAGCTTTTTTCCATCAACTTTTAATAAAATTTTGAAAAAAATGAATTTTTTTTATAAATAATTAACCTATTTTTGAACTGTTCTTATTGCACAGTTTAAAGCTATACCAATATAAGGAAGTTTGTTATATTAAAATCAAATTTTAAACAAAATCATGAAAATAAAATGTCATTTGCATTATAAAATTCAGAGGCAAAGCTTGTGATTTTCAAATGATACAAACAATTAATATTTGAAACTAATTTGACAGATAAAGTATTCCATAAGTTACTCGTTGATTACTGAACTATATGTTGAATTGAAAAATTTAATCTATTTTATCTCAGAGGAAGCATTTGTTTTTTCAAATAAAAGCTGATATAATGGAACCCAAACAACAGAGATGTTATGTTTACTTAATAATGATGATAATAACTTATATCATTCACTTTCACCAATATAAGTGGTTTAACTGTAAGTCACATTAATTCATTCGACGTTTGGACAAAAAATTGATTTGTGTTACTCTGAAAACTCATACCATATACAGGTTTTTTACACTCTATTAATACCACTTATGCCAAAAGCGTTGAGTTTTTTAAAATTGTTTCATCAAAAACTTATTTTGTTTGAATAATTTGCTCAACTATTTTAATGTGCAATACTTTGAATAGCAATATAAGTATTTATATAACATAGTTTGTAAACTCCAATCAATTTCTTTGTCAACTAAACAATAAATTGTAAGTTTAAAATTTTATTCTAACTTAAAAAGTTTTGATAAGTTTTGAAAAGTTAGAGTCATATATAGTTAGAGTTATATACAATAAATTGTAAGTTAAAAATTTTATTCTGACTTTAAAAAGTTTTGAAAAGTTAGAGTCATATTAAGTAATGATTTGTGAATTTAAAATGATTAAAATTTATGTGGTTTTTATCTGTTAATAAAAAGTACCCATAAATTTTGTTAAAAGGAAAATTAAATAAAATTGTTAACTTTGAGTTGAAAATAAAAATTCAAATAAAAATTCAAATAAAAATTCGCTGATATTAATTAGAACTAAATCTAAAATGCAGTAATAATTAATAGAAAAATCAAGTAATCTTTTCATCTGTTGAATGCAATACAAAAATAGGTCAAAAGTATTTAATGATTAACAAAAAATCAAGGATCGGTATTAACACGTTATGCAATACTACTTAACATGTATATTTGTCTTAAGATTAATATGATCCTTAAATTTTTACATGAAAAATGTTTGATCTTTAACTCTAAGAGTTATCATAAATTAAAGTTTATTACCAAATTTTCATGCAAATTAAGTCAAGCGATTCTATTCATATCACATAAATGCCTTATATTTGGATTGATTTATCTGAATAAATATCAAATTGAGATCAAAGGTTGTTTAATGATTTGTTAAAGAGTTTGGTTTAGAATATATTGAAATCTTTTTAATCACATGAAAACGAAACTTATGAAACTCTTTCACTTCTAATCTGAATTTTTCTCATTTCTAATCCAGATCTTGAATTCAATTTTTCCCTTCAGAAGAAAGTAATAATAAAACAAGTAGTTTGTCATTGGATCACAAGTTGGAAATTTCCAATCAAATCATTAAAAAATGTTCGGTTCAAACACTACTAAAAATACTACACCTAAGCAGTGCAGTGAAAGATCATTAAAGGGAGAAACAGCTTCACAGGTATTATCACAACTTTTACAAAAATTGTATGAAATTTATGTTCAATGAAGTTCTAATTTTAAGATTTCAACAAAAAAAGAAGGCCTAACTTTGCGTCTTGTAATAGCTGGTGCTGCAGCTTTTCTTACAAATTCTTTCCCATCCGGTTATAATTTGGGAGTTGTTAATACTCCACAAGAAGTAAGTCAAGTCCATCTATATCTATATATCTGATATAACATTTAACTATTTGATAATGTACTTCAAAATGATACAACTGAAGGTTTTTCATTACTGATACACTTTTCGTTGGTCAATGACTTCCTAGAATTTCTTTATAATCATTACGTTAGGGAATGCTCGTAAAAGACTATCTAAATTTCTAATTAAAACTAATATGAGCTCAATTTATATTAATCTATTGGATTACATAACATATTATAAATATAACTCATTATATAAAGGCTTTTAATAGTCAAAAATAGTCCATAAATTTCTCAAATACTGAGATTTGTTGTGAAGTAAAAAATTTAAAAAGTAAGAAAAGTCTTCACACAAATATAAAGACTTAAAAGCTATTCATTAGTTCTGATCAATAGAATAAATTATAATTTACAAAACTCTCTGAATAAGTTATTTTCTAATTTTAATAATTAAATTTGAAATTAAACTTTTATGAACATAAGTTATATTTGATTAAAATCGGATAAAACCAAATCATAGGAACACGAATTATATTGAAGAATAAGAATAATAAGAATATAAGAATAACAATATTAAAGAATATTAATAAGAGCTTATTAATGCTATACTTTTAAATGTTAGTTAAAATGATTGAATGAGGCGATGGTCTTATTTTGTATAACTTGCTATTGCAATAAAATGATTTAGGCTTGAAATGAAACATATTTGGCTGCATTGGAGTCGTTATGTATGATTAGATAAGACATTAATTTGTTAAAATTGGATTTCAGGTGCTTAAAAACTTTTGTAATGAAACACTTATTAAGAAAGGAATAGAATTATCAGAAGACCACTTAGAACTTCTCTGGTCAATTGCAGTATCTCTACTACTAGTCGGAGCTATAATAGGCTCAGCATTTACTGGATTTCTAGCCGACAGATTAGGAAGAAAACGGTTATTATTTCTCAACAGTTGCATTGGATTAATAGCAATTTCATTATTCCCGATATCTAAAGCTATTTCACACGTCTCTGTATTCCTTATCGGGCGCTTTGTTTCAGGCGTTCACACAGGCATTGCATCGAGTATTGTCCCCATGTATTTGATGGAAATTTCTCCCAACAGTATTAAAGGTGCGATGGGAGCCGTCCATGTCTTAGGACTTACCGGAGGTATACTTATCGCTGAGATTTTGGGATTAAAAGATATATTAGGATCAGAAGAAAGCTGGCAATTGTTGTTCTCACTTAATGCTGCCTTCATTACTGTGGGAGTGATTGCACTTTCTGTATGTCCTGAAAGTCCAGTCTATCTCTTCGTTTTGAAGGGAAAAGAAATCAAAGCGATAACAGCTCTCAAACGATTCAGAAATTTATCAGTCGCTGAATTGGAAAGCGATATCTCCGCCATGAAAGTCGAACATAAAGCTCAAGACAGTAATAATTGGGGTTTCATATCATTGATGAAACTAAAGGAGTTCAGAGTTCAGCTTTTCATAGTATGCGTTCTTCATGCGGGACAACAACTCGTTGGAATCAATGCAGTCTTTTATTACTCAACTATGACTTTCCAAAGTATTGGTCTCAGTCATAACCAAAGTCAATATGGAAGCATTGCTGCCGCCGCTGTCAATGCTATCATGGGTTTAGTTTCAATTCATTTGATTAAAAAGTATAGGAGAAAAACATTATTAATAACTAGCATTGTTGGCACTATTCTGTGTTTAATAGCATTGACAATCAGTATGACTCTTAAGGTATCTCAAAATAGTATATCTGCATAAATAATGAAAAGTAATTTATAAGTATATCTTTATATGAAGGACATATCATGGATGCCATACGTGACCATCACATCAATTATGTTATATGTGGCCATATTTGGAGTAGGTTTGGGTCCCATTCCATACATGATTGGCGGAGATCTCTTTGAAAAGGGAGCTCTCAGTATAGGAATGAGTTGTGGCTGTATTGCCAATTGGTTTTCCAACTTTTTAATCGCAATTGCATTTCCATTGCTGTCAAACTACTTAAACCAATACGTATTCATTATTTTCATCGCATTTGCTGTTTTGTTGGCATTCATTGTCTCTTTTTGTTTACCCGAAAACAAGAATAAAAGTCAAGACTTTGAAAGAAATTGTGATATTAGTTAAACTTTATAAATTTATTTAGTTGTTTAGTTTTTATCTATGATATGGTCTAAAATTGTTATTTTTAATCAACTTATTGTCCAAAGATTATAATATTAAATAAAATTAATTTTCATTTATAACAATAAAGTTATGATCCCATTATTGGTAAAGACCAACGAAGATATCATATTCTACTGGTATTATTCCTCAGCCATTCCTCAACCGTTGATCACATCATAAAAAGCAATTTAAGTACTTTTTAGATCAAGTTTAGAAATAAATATATCCCCAATTGGTGACCAAACCCGTAGTCTTCAATTTGATCTCAATTAGAATTGAGTCATAAAATAGACACAACTTTTAATGATTAAGTTATATGATTTTAATTTGTAAACTATTATTTGAATAAAACTTCTCTAAAATAGTACCCCTTTGGGTACAAAGTGTTACGCTGTGATCGAAAACCCCGAATCTCATAACAGTCACGTTATTAATGAATCATTAATAATGATGTTTATGACATAAACTTTATGTTTGTAAATAAAAACAAATCTTAATATCAATACTTTTCTATTACTGTAAAAAAGTGTTTCATTTAATTGAGATTTAATTCATTTAAAATCAAAAAATGGATAAAACGAGTAATGATTTGACAGAAAAACAAACTTCGTTTCAGACCATTTCAGAGATCAATCAAATGATTGACTCTTTAAATGCAAACTCTTTTAATAATAGTTCGGAAGAAATATTTGATTCACATTTTGTTAAATCAGATTTCAATATATTTTTATTATTAGTCAATAAATTCATTGAATTAAAAGAAAACAGTTATAAACGCAATAAATTGTTGTCATTAATAACTAATTATATTTATAATAATAATAATAATATATTAAAGTCATTGCTATTAAAAACATGTGAATTGTCTTCAAATGAATTACAAATAATTGGACCAAAATTGCAGACAATTTTAGTAACTCTTCCGGAGATTGTCTTCAATAATATGAAATCAATTAATTGCCAAAAATTTAATCGAAATATTTATTTTACGAGAATTACGGAAATAATCTATTTATGTGTTGTCGAAGTCTATAATTCAATAAATGCTGGAATCGATAGTTCTCTTGAGTTCTTATCACAACTTATGGGTCGAATCGCTTTCATCGGTTATTCACTTATTCTTTGGAACCAATTATTGATTAAATTAATAAATAATTGTGAAAATGACTTCATTTGGCGCCGAATTACTTACCGATTGATTGTTTTGACGCAAAACGAGCTCTATTTGGAGCCAATCATTAAAATGATATTTTGTTATTCTTCTAATTATAAGACTATTGTTTCCATTATTGGCAAAAGTGTTGAAACCAATCAAAAAATTAAATTCTTAGTCGTTAACAAATTTTTATTAATAAATCAGTTTAATAGTGATCTCATTTTAAGCAATATTTTTGGTCATTTGTCGAGTAATTCATTGGATCTGTTCTTCGAAGCCTTTAAGAACTTATTGAACGCTTGGAGTAATTCAAGTGCTATTAAATATCGCTCTCATTCACAACATTTATATATTTCTCGCGCTCTTATGATTGCCGCGCAATATATGAAAAGTTTAGATTTCATTCGCGTTAAAGATATGTTCACAAAGTTAACAATGAATGGCATTGAAGTTCATCTCAAGAGTAGTCAAATTGAGATCAGAAATATTGGTTTAACTGTTGGCCAAAATTTATTGAATTTGTTGAGTCCGGACTCGAAGGGAATCGCTTTCGATATCGAAGAAAATGAGGAAATGAAACATTTAAATGACTTATTCAGTAATAATAGTAATGATAGTAATAATAGTAATAATTGTAATAATAGTAATAATAATAAAATAGATATTAAACGAAGTGATGAACAAAAAACTGAACAAAATTCAAATAAAACTCAAATAGTCTTAGAAAAGACGGACAAAACAAATAATACAGACTTAGACAGTGATGACGACGATCTCATACCATATGATATGTCAAACGATACGCCCATTGGAGAGGCGAAGAAACCTATTTATTTACGCGATTGTATGCAAGGATTAATAGATTATGAAAATCCAGAGTGGATGAGAGCATGTCTTCTAAATGCAGAGCAAGTCATTCGAGCAAATGGCGATTCTGTTTCTGACGTCTCTCTAGAGTTCAGTCAAATATTGTTGAATTTAGAGGACAATTGTGCTGTTCCTGACTTTATTGCGTTAAGACTTAGAGCAATGATTGCTCTCTGCGTTTGTTCGCCAAAAACAGTTTCTCAATATTTGAGTTCACAATTCTATGAACAAAATCATACGATCCGTCACAGACTCGACGTTTTAGAAGTGTTATTGTCTGCGAGTGAAGAACTTTCCACGAATGTCCGTCAAACGAACAAAGCGGATGTGAGTGAACTCACTTCTGCCACCAATGAAGTGAAAGTGGCTGAAACTCATTGGTCACAAGTCGTTAAGAATAGAACCGATGGAAAGACGAGAATCATTGCCCACAAAACTAAAAGTGGAAAGAGTTTTGTGAACCGATTCGCTCAATTTGCCGGTCATTTCTTTTTCCCATTAATGAAAAATATTTCAGGCAATGAAATAAAATTTGATTTACTTGAAGAGGATCACTATGTTTTGGGTCGTCTTCTCTATACTCTTGGAATCATTATTAAAAATGTTTCATTAACTCCAATCGCGCGACAGATGGGAAAAGAATTGATTCAATTTATTTTCACCTTTAGATATCACTCGGAATTGTAATGACAAATGTTTTTATCATATCATTATATTATGCGATAATTTAAGTGTTTATTTGAATTATAGGTTTATAAGAGAAGCGATTATATTTGATTTTTGTATGATTATTATAAGTGTTCCACCAATTCATTTGATGAATGATATGTCAATACAACTCATGGAATTTCAGATATGGCTTAAAGGTAAGCATTATTGTCATGTTAACTATGGTTTGTATACTTTAATTGTTAAAATTTTATCAATATCTAGACATTACTGAAAGGGAAGCTAATTCTCGATGCGTTCAAAAAGCTTTCACAGCTTTAAGTCTTCTCAAAGAAATGGCTAAAGAAATGCCACTTTAATTGAACAACTGATGTGCCAATAATTGTTATGAATCTTGTAATAAATATCTAATAAATTGCATTTGTTTATTACATAATGAATTTTACTCAAAATTACTTATTTGTAATAATAAGTCGATAAATATTTATTTATATAACTTTATAACAAATTTAAGGCAACCCTGAATATGGTTTATATATATATTTATAATTTGTAATAAAGCGATAAATAAATTATAATATAGCGAACCTATATTTTATGCAAAGCTATTACATTGACTTTCATATATCTTATTTAAATATTTATAGTTATTTTAAATATAAATTAGAAATTATTTAAATAGTTTAAGTGACGTTTGAAATAAACTTAATTTAAACTAAAATATCAAATATATAATTAACTTAAAAGTACTATTTGTTGGAACTATAATTGAATTATGAAAAATCTAATGTATATTAATCGGTCGTGAAATACAGACTAAATTGTGTTAAATTGAATTATAATATATAAAATATGAATAAAATTAAAATGGTTTATATTTTTCAAAAAAATCAACAAATATAAAACTTTAGGCTTAAATTGAAATAATTGTTTTTACATAATATTTATGTGAATTGTCATTTAGGTTTTAATGTATAATAAACTAGATATTGAACCGGGAATCCGAACTTTAACATTAAAGGCGTTAATGTGGTCTCGAATTAGTGTTGGTCGGAGAGCCCGCAGACAAACTTCTAGTGACCAAAACATGAGATCTTCTGAACTGATCCATTTGCGCCTGAAGGTTAGGCGGAGGAGACAATGGACTTGAAGAGCGCATACGAGGATTGAGTAGTAAATCCTTAATTGTTTGAACGATCAAATCAATGGCAACTACAAGACATTCAATGCATAACTAATACTTATTTTAATAATTTTAATAAATGCTATTAAAGTCATTGAGTAAAATACATAGAGATTCAGAAAATTCAATACTAAAGTAAATTAAATTTAAGATTTAATCGAAATGTAAGAAATATGAAAATCCGCGTATAAAAGCATTGTATTAATTAATAGAAAAGTTTAGCTTCAAATTAAGCTTCAAATTGTTACTAATAGAAAAATCACAGTATTTTATCGCATATTATATAGAATTGGATGGCATTAAAGCCCACACTAAGTAATAACTGATATAAAGCATTCCTATCAACTGCCTATCGACTGACTACAAGAATCGGGGAATGATCTCTTCGGCATTTGATGGCTTTAGATTTGGCATTAGAGGCGAATGTGGACTCCTTATGGTTTTCTTCATTTTTACATAACTGGACCGAACAGTAATCACTTAAGCTTTGAATGTGATTCACTATCAAATCTACTGCAACTGAAATAAATAAACAAAATCTTTTAAAATCAATTCTAAACATTCATCCTTTTAATTGTTATTTGTCTTGTAGAGAGTCGATAGTGAGCAGTAATACAGCAATCAATTGGTTTAATCATCAAATTAATGTTCATTTTTAAAGTTAACTAAAAATAAAAAACATATCAATTGTGTATTCAAAGAGAGTATCAATACCTCCATTATCAGCTCCTCGTGGTATTATCACGTCCGCGTACTTCTTAGTCTATTTAATGCAAACTTAATGTCAACTTTTCTAATATAATCGTTAGTCACATACCGGTTGGCAGAACTCTTCAAAGGCAGGCTTTACAAACTTTGTGTATTGGTTTAATACAGTTTCTAAATCTCTATTTCTTTCTTTCACATCTCGAAGAACTTTAATTAAAAGAATATAATGAGTATAATATTGAAGTGGTTTAAAAGTATAATAAGACATATAGAATGCAGACCACGTCGTGATAGTCTTGTGTCAGAGTCGGTGTCAACGAATAGCTTCATATGAAAAAGATTACGAATTTCGGGAAAATAGAAGAGTAGTATTCCTTCAAAGAGGACAACATCTGCTGGATATACGATTTGCTCCGTATCTTCACTAATATATTAAAATTTAACATTTCATGTAAAATATGTATTGAATTATTAAAACATGTCATACACGGTATGCTCTTTGAAGTTATAGATCGGGACCCGAACTACTTTCCCGACAACGATATCTCGCAAAGTATTGAACATTAATTCTTCGTCAAAAGCCGACGGATGATCGAAATCGAAGTTACCTTTGAATGCGAGGGCTCTCTCTTCGGGCGTTAATCTTCTATAAAAGCTGTCCTGAGATATGCAGACAACTCTTCTCTCTCTGTTGACAACTGAGTCCTGACCCAACTTTTCCATTATTTTGGAACAAACGGTCGACTATTTGGCAGACAATTCACATACAAATTATATCATTATATCATATGATATATAAGTTCTTAATACATAACATATTATCATAAGTTCTTAATAACAATACATAACATATAATAAATGGTTACTTTTCCCGAAGCGGTTCCACCAGTCACTCCTATTATGAAAGGAGTCTTATTCAGTGCATAAGTCCTCGAGTCTTCGCTATTAAGAGATGCGGCCATTGTTTGGAATCAATCATAAGATTTGTGTACTTTTATATCTCTATCTCATAGTGAGCTTTGAGAGACGAGACTCGAGTGCTCTTTATGTTGAGTCGCTTTCAATTCAAAAACCCCTATATGTGTGGCATTCAATAGTTATGTACACAAATAGGAGTGAGTGAGGGATACATACTGTATGTGCATATTGTCATCCATAATAGATGTGAGCATTGGATTGTTCTTCAAAATAGGATCACTCGAATAGGGAAGGGTTATAGAGAGCACCAGTACTTATGTGACAACTTATTTCTATGCGAATAATTCATGGTAACTGTTGTTGGGAATAGTATTGAGTGAATTAGCATTGAGCAGCTATACAGTACTTCCAAACAACTTCAGAAGATGACACTCTTCACTAAAATAAAGAGCTGTTGTTTGATAACTTATACCAGTTATTAAATGTAATTAGACTTTTGGTTTAAATGTTGTGGATGCAACTTGAGTGCAACTTAAGTGCAACTTGGCACTTTATAGTCCTCATATAGTCTAAGATCCTCATATATAGTCTAAGTCCTCATATATAGTCTAAGTCCTCATATATAGTCTAAGTCCTCATATATAGTCTAAGT
>JAUJYU010000632.1:0-11957 GCA_033995675.1 Nothrus silvestris
TAAAGTTGTAATTCATATTTTGTTTCTTTACTCCATTTCATATTTTTATCATTTTTAAAAAACATACAGAACTTTCTCTTTCTCTAACAGTCTCTGAACTTTTTTGTCTATATATATATATATATTTATATATATTTTATTTTATAGAAAGCAAATCAAAACGGGTAGCCTTTGAAACGGGAAAAAGTGTACACAAACTATAGAGGAAAGCATCAAAATTTTATGTATTGTATATTCGATGGCTAAATGACATCAATCATAATGCCTTAAGTTATATTTATTTTCTGTTTTGTGTCGACCGAATTTTTTTCCATATATATATTTATTTCTTAAAATAGTATTCGTGACTCGCTTTTGATTTATCGAATTGTTTTGCAACTTATTTTTTGACTTTTTGCTGACTCCAAAAATTTTGATTTGTGACTAACTTAAGTGATATTATATTAGAAGAGCTTTTTCTTCAACTTTGTTTCCAATCAATTTTGGTTATCATAAAAGAAATTGTCAATGAGTTTCACTGCAATTAACATCAATGATAATGAAATAACGATAATGACATCCTCTTAGCTCCAATTTATTCTCTTATTGTTCATTAACTAAATGTGACAATAATAAGACGGAAATTACAAGTCTCTCAATAACCTGTGTATCACAGACTCTGTGTTTGAAGGAAAACAGTCATTTTCATCATTCATTAGGACTTATAGCCTCTCTTTCTTTAACTTTTTATAATATTAATACTTATATTTATTTATATGAAATATACATTAAAATGTAAATTACGTTATCGTATACTTTTCATATTATACAGTATAAGTATAGTACTAGTATTTATTTACCAATTCAAGCGTTCAATACTAAAGATGCCTTACCATAGTTTTATACATATAAAAGAGCTTAACTTTCAATAGCTTTTAATATTTAAAAAGCCCTTTTTTCAATATATACAAGTATTTATACTTGTACAAAGGCATCTTTAGCATTCAACGTTTCAATTGAACATTGAGTTCATTTTCTTTTTAAATTAATATTTAGTAAAATTAGCGAAAATATAAATGTAGAAAAATTGTATGAAAGCGATTCATCTCTGTTCCGACAGTCTTTTTAGTTGTATTTTCATTATTAGTCCGGTTGAGGATCAGAAATAAAAGTAAAAGAGTATGCAATAAACTCAATTTTAGAAGTACTTTACTGCAATTTTTTTATGCATGCCGGCTGTCCTCTCCAATTATAATCATCATATCTGGTCCCATACATGAGTCTCTCAGCCATTATATTTTATGTAATAGCTTTCTAAAAGTTCTCTGTAATGACATTATTTGGTTCTCTTTTGAGAAAAGTCTTATATTTAAGGAATAAACTAATTGACGAGTACTCTGACTGCTTCTCTATTCAAAGGTACAAAAGGCTTCAAAGGTTCATATGTTTGATTAGTGTAGTTGTGAATTTACTTTACTGAGACCCTGTCTGCCCCTCAATAAATTGGTTTGTTTCTTAGTGAGAATTGAGTGAGGAATCAAAGAAGATGGTTAAATTCGAACCTAAGACTACTTACTAAACTTGAGCTCAAGTTAGACTAATAGAGTCAGATCAAGCCTTTAGCCAACTGATCGCTCGCTCACTACATAAGTACTTCAAACATCAATTCTGTATCTACTGTACTGTATAATGGATTAATTTAGGAGAAATATTGAAACATATCTTTCTTTTATAAAGTGTACTCATAATAAATCTTTAGAATGACTTAATTATATTGAAAGAAAATTTTCTTCTAAATTAACTTTGAAAGAAATATAACTAAGAAATTTAACTAATTTCATAGTTAAAATACTATAAATTGCAAGTTTGTATTGTTTAAGTATTCTCACTCAAATGTAATGATTAAATATAATTTAATTATTGTTTATTATAGCAATAAATCTTAAATACTTTGATATTTATAAAATACTTAAAGAAAAAAGACTACCTTTTAGTAAAATGAAAAAGTGATGCTTTAACACAACAGGCGGTGAAATGTCAACATTAATGGAATATATGTCAGCGATTGGAAAAAATTGTATGAAAAAGAAGTGATAGAAAGAGTAACTCAGAGTAATAGTTATTTAGAAAAAAGAAATACCGCTTCTGTCGAAATGTGTTGCAACTGTTTTTGATTAATATTAGTCCCATTTCATGGGTGATGGCATTGTAGTTGTAGGAAAGGCAATGAGTTGGTCGATGATATACGCAGAGACTAACTATTAGTTTCTGCTATCGCACTGCTTACAAAAGAGCTCACTTGGAGCTAATTTATCATTTCGTAGGCTCATTCATGGCTGCCTTTCAAACTTTGGTCCCAATCAAATAATGTTACAGAAATTGGCAGAGCTTTATTTTGCTCTTTTAATGCATTCCAGTCTTATTATATGATCGTATCATTGATGGTAATAATGATGATGACAGAGGTATGGGGTATCGCATGGAAATCATCGCAACGATGGAAATGACGCTCAATTTACTAACACTGCTAACACTTGACTGATGAACCAAACTGTTATTGACTTATAATAGTCTCATCAATACAAGTATTAAGAATTAAGTCGTTTGTTTTGCTTCTTATATACAAATTATTTGATCATAAAATAGACATTTTTCAAAAAATTAAATTAATCTCAACTAAAATGATAGAAATACGTATCAAAGGTTTAAATAAATAGAGATTTTAAGATTTAATATTTAATATAATTTGTTGATTACTATGTGTTTATCTTAAGTTTAGGCAATACTTAGGGTTCGACTTAATTAGATTAAAGGCAAAGAGTCTCTAATTTGTGCTAAAGTGTGAATGAGTTATTAGCAAAAGGATTTGACAATCAGTTTCATACACTCTTTTATAGTCTTATATTAATGTAATCTTTTAAGTGAATGAAATGAAAAGAGTTTTACGGGTTTTACTCAAAAGCTTGTATTGTAACCATATATTTATTGCATATTCTTAACAATTTAAAGTTGAACAAAGTTTATGAATGGCATTTATAGGCGAACATTAATGCCTGTGTTTGCCATTTACGAGTCCCAAAAGACGTTTTGCATAAATTGTGAGGCCGTAACTGTCGTCTGACCAATAAACGAAAAATACCAAAACCACAATAAATGTCACTGAAATATATTTATGAACAGATAGAGAGCCCGATACATACGCTATACTAAAAGTGTAATGAACTGTTAGATGCGTTAAAGCAGATCCATATTTATGCTAAACCGTTATTCATTCAGGCTCTTTTATGTTAGAAATTTGCATCCATTCCATTCGTCAAAGTGGCGGAACTCCAACCAATTCACTTCATATAATTGCGAGCCATAACACTTCTAATCACTTTTCTCTACTATAACACCAGTACATAAAGTCATGAATAATACAACAATATTCAAAATAAAGACTTTCATATTACAAGAGGTAAAAAAATAAAAGCCAAACAATATTTAATTGAGTTAATTCAATTATTTTAAAAAGCCTTCATTTAAACATGTTTGTTTAGCTCAAATTTTCATAATTGATTAATTTTATAAATATGCAAACAATTAGTATTGAATTCTATTGTTTTATTTAGTTTTTAAAATTATTTGGATTCATTGATTCAATTTATTGCATATCGGGTCAGGTCGGTCGAAATAGGGGGGGGGGTTCAGTGTTAGTCAAAGTGGCGGCCCATAAGTGGCCTCAATGGGGGATTATTATTTTGGGAAAATTTACCATTTTCAGGGTGCTCCGAAGGGGAGCCCTTCTCTTTTTTTATAATTTTTTAATTTTCGCGGGGAAAATCAGGGGGCTTTGGGGGGGGGTTGAGGATTTTTCAAATCAGGTGGTTTTGGCTGAACCCCCTTGCCTATCCCAGCATTGAATTAAAGAAACGCATGATTAAACTGTTTATTCATATAGTGTATAATATTTTATTATTTTGATAATTTAATTTATTCAGAAAACTAATAATCAATTCAATGAAATTTTAATAATTATAATAAATAATGGAATACTTCACGCATTATTAGCCTTGTCTTTACAATTGCCATAACTTATAATAAATTGCATTTTTCCGGTTAATTGTGAATGTCTGGCGAGTCAGTAACAGATAAGGGGATAATCTGAGTAGTGATCAAATAAAACTTGATGTCCATAGCATCACAGCATCACCGCTGCTCTGACAGAACCCGTGTCTTAAATACTTTGGGCCAGTCATTAATCTGGTTGTTTTGACGTCTCTCTGATATTTATCAAACATAATGTGAGGCACTCTTAAAAAGAAAGCTAAGCTAAAATTGGCAAACGCTGACTAATGGAAACACAAACATGCGGAAGACCTTATTTTGGTACTTCACCTATTTTTTTATTGAGAGAATTTTCAATAATATCATTTCAAGTTTTGCAATATTTCAATTACTTGAATCTAAGGAAAGTTCTCTTTTACATAAGATTTATAACAAATCTCTTCCCATATTTTTGACTTATTATTCTTTTAAACATTTTTTGAAATAAATCAATTTTTTCAAATAAATCAATGATAATTTTAAAAATAGTTTTTTTAAGAAGACATTGACAAATATCTCCCGTCACTAAACTAATCAATACTATAAGTTTGTTTAGTATTGATAAATAGTTTCAAATTATTGAACTATCGTTAATGGATATGGTTTTGAGGTCTGGTTTAGTTAAGACTCATATTGATTAACTTAACTCTGTATTTAATTTTAAACTTTTAAAAGCAATTTTGCTTAATTATCACTTTAAATGTTGATGTATTGCATGTCTTTTTATTTAAAAGAGTGAAAAATTTAGATTCTTTAGATTATACCTCTTTGTAAAAAGTAGAAAATATTATCTTTTGAATTAGAATTTATGAATTTTGATAGCCATAACTTAATTCTTTCAGTCTTTAGTTATAATTAATGTTAACTAAACTATAACTATAAGCAATGAATGAAATTGAAAATAGATTCAATACATAAAATAAGATTTCAAAACAATAATTAAATGTATAAAATTGCTGCAATTTTTTTGTTTGTTTTTTGAGAATGCAATTATTTAGAAGCTTTCGCACGTTTTCGAAAAAAAGTGAACACTTTCTATCCGAACCATTAGACCTGACTTTTTTCTCTATCGCGCAATTTTTTACTTTATAAACAGGATGTTGTTGTAGGAGATAATGAGAGTATCGCATCAATTATAGTGATTGGGTCACCATTTGGGTGTTTCACCTCCAGGGTATCATTTGTCACAGTGTTAAATGTCGGCCTCGTGTTTAGGTTGGAGTAGTACTGATTGAAGATAATAGTTGAGTCCCTCATTCAAAGTTAAATACAACAAAAAATACTAGTATTCCATTTTACAAACAAGTGAAGTAAACGCATGCAAAATAATTTATAAGTTGTCCTCAAGTGCAAACCCGTGTCCTCAAGTGCTGCAGCAGCTGAATGCCGTCCGCATGTGTGTCACTAAATGAAAAATGATCATTATTTTGAAGCTAACTTTCATCGTTACTGAGCTATCGTTATTCTTGATCTCAGAGACGCTATTCCTCTGCATTCACTCCCGAGTGACTCACTATTGAAGTTAAACTTTGATTCCGTTTCAGGATTGGGAGACCTTTTGACAAAAATCAAATATTTCTTAAATTACAATCTTTTTTATAGAGATAATTATAATAATTTGCTGTTTTCTTGCCATAAAATTAATTGTAAAGTTTTTTTAATCAAATTCACTTCAAAAAACTTTAGAAATAATGTAATCATTGGTTTCTGAAATTCTGACGTTCATTTGCTTTAATATTAGTACTTAATAACTCAGGAAATAGTTTTTTGCAAATTTCAAACAAATAATTACTTAATTTCATAGCTATATCATAACATTTTAATTATAATTTGTTATTCAATGCAATCTAGAAATGAAAATTATGATAAATTGTTGTTTAATCAAAATAGACTTTCATTAGATACACAAATAAATATTCATAAATTATTTATTTAGAAAAATTTATATCAAAAAGGAGCTGATCTCTTAACGAGACCTAAATATTTAAAGTGATTTAATGTGATTATTAGTACAAAATGGTATATAACATACCGAAGTATCACAACAATGAAGTATGAAATGTGTGTAGATGTAGCGCAACAAATAAACAATACTTAACCCATCTTAAGCCTAATTTAAAAGATTGGAAGAATTGTGTTACAAATCCCTTACTTTCTTATCGATAATTTGCTTGCTTTTAGTCAGAATTGATCAGTTCTGAATCGGACGGATTGAAGAGACAAACATTTCTGTCAGTTCTGAATCGGACGGATTGAAGAGACAAACATTTCTGTCTAATTTGAACGTCACACGAAATAATGAATAAAAGAAAAAATTCTCCTTTTATAATCTACTGTCAAGTTTTTAAAATTTAGATAAGCTGAGTTGAGCTGCTCATAAGCTCCACATGATGACAGCATCATGGCTTCATCCCACAACTAAAATATAGTCAAATGAAGCTCGAGCTGGAAGTTAAGCTATATTGATATTACGCTCATCTTTATTTTAGTATAAGAATATCATTTATTATGGTAGTTGTCAGCGATCCAATAGGTTTTGACAATTCATCTTATTATAAACAGCTAAAAACAGCTGAAATCCTAAGCTTTAATCCAGGAATGACCGAAAAACGGCAAAAATGAACTGTTAATTCTTCATTGATGTCATTTGAGTGTCTCTTCTCTTTTGCCTCTCATTCAATGTAGTGTTGTTTTCATAGAGAGAATGATAGTTCTCTTCTTTTCATAGCAACTAAAAGACATCACTCAAGAATTATGTATTCTTATCAGGCAAAATATGGAGGCATGAATTCAGATTAACTATAGTGAAGAATGACATTTTTTGTCTCATCATTTTTTATATTGTTTGCTATCGCCTTAGCCTTAGTGAAAGCCCTGCTGTGGCATCATTTTTCTTGAGCGGCTTCACTGTCACAAACATTTATCATAGTTGGATAGTTGGGTCCATTTATTTCTATGTGACTCTTCAATTATTTATTGTCACACTTTGATCGATGCACACAAATAATCGATGGTTAAAATGACCCAAGCCTTCAACCATTTCGACGATCATAAATCAATTTTTGGACACATAGACTCTTTTCCTTAAGGCTTTCTCAGCTCTCTCTCTCTCTCTCTCTCTCTCTCTCTCTCTCTCTCTCTCTCTCGCTCTCTCTCAGTTAAACTTTTATGTATTTGCTTTTGTTTGAGTCACGCATAAGACAAATCTATTCGGACGTTAGTGTAACTTATTGTGTATATATATTATGCTTTTTTAGTTCTCTCTCGTCTAATATATAGCTTAAGGCTAATATGCTTTATATATATTTTTTTGATTTATAAAATCAAATATTCTCTCAACCGTAGATATTCCTTATTCTCAAATAACTGACTAATCTTTAAGGTTTATTGATATTGTATTTCGAAAAATGATATGTAATTTGTCTTAACTAATTCTCTAAAATTACTGTACTTTACTTACCATAAACTTAATTTATTCATTCAATTAAATATGTATTCATTAAACCATTCTTATCTCTTAATTTAAATCTTATTTGAAAATAGTTATTAATAATAAGTTTTTAAAAAATACTTTGTTATTTTGGTTATAATATTGGTTACAATAATGTATTATTAATTATGAGCTAAAGCTATAGCTCTCGACGTATTTAGAGCTTACTTAGAAAGCAGCTGAAGCTGACATGGATGAGCTTTAAGCTAAAGCTGATACACAATATCTTTAAGCTGACGCTGACATTCTGTACATGAGCTACAATATTTGGACTTCATATTAGTGTATCTGAAACAGTTATAGTTTTTAAATTTTTTAATATAAAAAATTTATTAAAATTAATAAATATTATGAAATTCAAATTTTATTATTAGATGTTTATATCAAATCTGATTATATTATAATAAAACATAAATTTCAAGCTTTTGTAAATTTAAAAGCAATTCAACTAAAGCTTGCCCTTAGAAAATGAGACTTATATTTGAAGCTGAAGCGGGTTTCTGTTCATCATTAAGTAATATGTTTTGAATTGAAAGTCGAGCTCTAGGTATTAGTCAAGTATTAGTCTAAATGTCTCCACTCCAGAGTCTAAAGTAAAGAGTGAACTATTCTGTAGACTTAATACTTGCACAACATATGAACATAACTTAGAATTTATGGGCAAACAATTCTTTTTGCAGAAGATAATAGTAGAGCAAAGCTTGGGCGTGAACTGTTCCGCTATTGATGTTCGCGTATTAAAGTTGTTTTTCTAATTATAGTTATTTTGCTTCATATATTGGACAGTTATGTTTGTTGACAGTGATATATCTCAATCCGGTGGCCGTCAATTGGACAGCTGTCATCTTTTTTGGATATTATATTTAATAATGCATCGGGTCTTTGACCAGATTTAGACGTTATTAGACGTGATGGCAAACTGGCCTGAAGTCATACTAGCGATTGCTGTAAATCTAATGATAACCTCAACATATTAGACGATGATTCGCTCACATTTGATTCGGTTCTTTACTATCTGCGAACTTAGCCTTTAGGCTTTCATGTTTTGCTCTCTGGTTATCACAACTACTACTAAATTACTGTTACATTTTTTGTCGGTGTTCTGACTTTTTTGCTGTCAAAATAAATCTCTTCCCATTTCGTTGATTTATTACATCCATAATATATTAAATCTCTGCATAGCATTAAATTAATATCATTTATTATTTAAGCTAAAAAAGTTTATTCTCAATTGTTTTCCTAACCAACACTATTGGATCTCTGACTTAACTTATATACCAGTCATATATTACGCACACTTTAATATTATAATATTCTCTTTTTCTAAACATTTCATATTTTCATTACAATTTCAAATCTAATTAAGTTATTGTTCAATCGATTTATGTAATAGAATGTAATAATAGTCTAATAGAAAATAAGTTTTAGCTTTTGAAAAACATAAATGTAAGCTGTAGTATAAGTAAGTATTTGACAACTTGATCTAATTTGATTGTAATTTTAAATTCTCAATCTATTCTTAAATATACACCAGTCCTACAAATCCTTTTTAGACCAAAGAGCCTAACAAAAAAGATAATTTAAGCTGGCAATTATTTATTAAAAATTTTATTAGGTGCAAAGCACTCTATTTTAATAACCCCTCTGTACGCACATGCCTGCTTTCAACTAATCCCCTTTATTGACATGGCACGCTTTTATCGACCACCATTAGATTAAATTTAATGTTATTAAATTATTTTAATCAATATTATGAGAAGTATCGAACTTCTTCTTCATTACCATATAACAGGAGCGTAGCCAGAAAATTTCTATGGGGAGGGGGTTTAGATGTGTTTTGTGTCCGCAGCCCGAAGGGTGATCATGGTTGGGCACCTAAAATAATGGGGGGTTCTAACCCCAAAACCACCCCCTTGGATACGCCCCTGAGCCTGAGCATATGCTCTTCTTTAGATATATCATTAAAATGATAACAATTCAAGTATAACAATACTATAATTTATTTACAAAGTTAACACTTTTCAATACATTATAAAATTACAAGAAAACAGTCTTTATTATGGACTCGAAATCCACTCAAACTCTAAAACTGAATCAATGTTTGGTCTTTGATTGCAATCAAATACATATACTTTACTGAAGAGTTGTTTCAATTTATCGCTAACACTAATGTTTGGCGGATATCGGAATTGACCCGATTGTTGCCGACTATATATCTGCTGAGTTGTGTCGCTTCCAAAAGGGAAAGTCCATGAAATCATTGCAAAGAGACAAATACCAGCACTCCAGACATCGCTAGAACGCGGATCGTGTTTAATGCGTTTGATCACTTCTGGAGCCACATATTCAAGACTTCCACAGTTGCTATTGTTAGGAATGAGTTGACCACTGCTGTCCTGTGCATAACACGCCAGTGAAAAGTCAGCCAACTTTATGACGCCGTTAAGAATCAAAATATTGTCTAACTTCACATCTCTGTGAGCAATACCTTTATTATGAATGTACTGAAGCGCTGATAATAGCTGTTTGAACCAAACTCTTGCGTCGTTTTCTTTAAGACATCCGAAATCGTTTAAATTCTTTATCAAATCGATACCATTCGCGAAATCCATTATTATAAATACAAAGTCTTTAATCAATTCCACTTTATGTGTCATTATTATATTCGGATGTTTTAAATTTTTGACGAATACTATTTCTTGTGCTAAATATTTGTCTTTCATAATAGCGTCGAGTTTTGATTTATCTATTATTTTAATGGCGACCTCTTTTCCCAGATATTTACCAACGAATATCACAGAAAACCCTCCTTCAGCCAAATATTTTCCAAATTCAATTTTTTGATCTTTCAATTCATTAATAATTGGAGAAGGGATTGGAACCACTTTTTTCATATTTTGTTGATTGTCGTCATCCTCTATCTGTTTGTTTTGTTGCGCTTTATTTTGAGCCAAACTATGCCAAACACCTTCTCTGTCTTTTAACGATTCAGACGAGCATTTCATTTCTTCAGCGACTTCTTCTTTAGGTTTTTCAACTTTTTTGAGATCTTCAGCTTTTTTCAGTTCTTCATCTTTTTTGAGATCTTCAGCTTTTTTCAGTTCTTCGGCTTTTTTCAGTTCTTCATCTTTTTTGAGATCTTCAGCTTTTTTCAGTTCTTCGGCTTTTTTCAGTTCTTCATCTTTTTTGAGATATTCAGCTTTTTTCAGTTCTTCGGCTTTTTTCAGTTCTTCAGCTTTTTTGAGAACTTCATACGATTCAATCTTTTTTATAGATCTTTTTGTCATTACTTTTTGGTCATCTGATTCTTTTGGTTTGTTGTCTTGAATTTCAGACATTTGTTCCGTTTCTTTTTGAGTCTCTTTTTCTATTTTGGAAACTTTTTTCTTCGATTCTTTTGATTTTTTTGGTTCAGATTTTGTTGACGTTTTGATAGCAATCGGAAGAGTCTTTTCCAAGTGTTTGGACTGTCGAACAAATATTAATGGCATTTCCTTTGCATAATAGATGACATGTCCTCCGGGGCCGAGGTTTAGTTCACGGTGTCCTTTAGTGACGATATAGTAATCACCCGTCGGCTCGATTACAATTGATGGCGCATTTATGAGACAATAGGCTCCGGAATCTATTAAAACACAGCCATTCTTGCAAACCACAAGACCGAAATCCACATTCATTTTAATTCCAACAATGAATGCGATCTGATTTTTATAGTTATGCTTAATCTCTCTTTTCCCTGATATCTGAATTGGTTCGGAATAATGTATTGACCGCTCTTTCAAGATGTGAACATAGCTTCCGCGCGGAATCGTTTGAATGACAGGACCGCAAAATCGATTTTCTTTTTTACTTCCGATGCAATAAATTTTTCTGATTTCCTTCACTTCGATGTTATCTTCGATGAAATCAAACAATTTAGTCATTTTGAACGTATCCTCAAATCGTTTAGTCTTTTCTTTCATGGCTTTCGACAAGTTTTCTTCAGGTATTTGTAATCTGTCGTAAGTTTTGTTCCCATTTTGGTGTAGAACAGCTTTTCTGGGTTTGAGCTCTAAAAGAGTGACTTTTGGAGGAATTTCAACTATTTCTGAGTCGTCTCGATTCGGATCTTTGATTGCTCTCAAAGGCATATTTAAATTTTTTATTGTAAATGAAATCTTAAAATTTAGAAATAATTTAAACATTAAAAAATGTTGAGTTATAAACTTTTGAGAACAAGCGCGAGACTCCTATTATTATTATTATTATTATTATTATTATTTCAAATCAAATGCTAAGCGCTTAACAGTTAATCACAAAATATTAAATGCATTTCAACGAATTTATTAATATCTGAGTTATTAAATTGTTTTAATATTTGAAATTCTCATTAATTTAACGATTCTTAAGAATAATCCAATAG